>ML784922.1:538095-555349 GCA_009831015.1 Picea engelmannii | reverse complement strand
AGGACTTGTTAGAGGAGATTTTATAAATTTAAATAACCCAATGGTTACCTTATTTGGACATAGATTTGGTAGTTGGTTTCTACTGTTGTAGATATCTATATAACTGCGTAGTGCATATGTATTCAATAATATTTAGTCGTCAACAGGTATAATGACTCTTTGTTTTCTGATTGACGTGTATGGAAAGAAACGATTTCTGTGAATTGCCTGTTCCTTATGGGATACCCATTCTCTCTCGCTCCTTCTGCAGGGTTAGCTGAATAGCCCCTCGACTCTCCTCTACTCTCCTTGCCTTCTCTTCTGTCTCAAAAATTTCATGTTTTGCAGTCCCACAGGCATAGAATAGTCAATCTATCCTCTTCTGCAATTGCGTAGCAATCATTGAGTCAAGCCGTAAGTTTTGCACATTCGTAGAAATAATTAGTCAAGAAGTGGGTGTTTAAGTTTTAAAGGGCTACGATCATTGGTTTTTAAAGAATATATATAGGGTTGGGCATTTGGAGATTGAAGAGGTTTAATGTGCTATGTGTTGGGACAAATACGAAGTAGGTAGGATAAAAAGCTTTGGTAAAAAGATGCAGAGGATATGGTGTGCCAAGATTCTGGACATTGAAGTATAATTGTGGTGTTATGGGGAATGAAACTATCATCCTAAGATTTATAACACGTTTTCAACTGCTGAGAGATTTTCAATTGCTAATTATTGATTTGACAATTTTTGGAAAGATTTGCTCATTTTAGTGTTACTGTTAGACCTCTTGCCCTGGGTGTTTAAGTTTTACAGGCGACCTTCATTGGTGTTTTAGATTATATATGCTGTGGGCATTTGGAGATTGAACAGGTTTAGTGTGTTGTGTGTTTGGGAGAAATAAGGAGTAGGTGTGATATAGAGATTTGATAAAAAGATGTAGAACTTATGGCATGCCAAGATTCAAGGCACTGAAGCATGTTTCAGGGAATGCAATTATTATAATTTAAATTATAGCTTGTTTTCAAGTGTTGTGAAATTGGCAGGTTGGTGTGGTTATCTCTTCTAAATTTCATTTCAATTTGTGTGTATTATCTATCTCCCTACTTTGCAAGGATTATAATTATTTTTTTGCTGTGGATTACAATTTTCATCTTACCATCAAACTTGTTAGTTTTGAAATTTTTTTCCAAGTTTAACAAAGTTTATTATAAATATTTCCAAAATTTGAGTAGCTATTTTGCAATTGATGTAAAGTATTGATTTGTTGATTTTTGAGAAGATTTGCTCAGTTATTTTCAGACCTAAATCACACAATGCACACAGATCTATATGAACAGGAAAAAATGCCCTCAGGAGGGAGAGAACCAAAAAATCTACAAGAATATATTTTATATGATCAATTATACACAAATTCCATTAAATATGAAATTATTACAAGGTTATTATGTGTTGATCAAAATGAAATTTCCTCAAGTAGTGCAATCTGAATTTGAGAAATTGGATTTAAAATCCTCTTTGCAGCCATAAAAAACTTATTTGTAAATGTAGATATTCATAGCTAATCTTGTAAGTAATTGTAAGCTTGAACATCTAGTAGATTATTTAAGTTTAGTGGATTATTTTTTCTTTCTTTAAGTTTTACTAATTCATGAATTTAATCTTTGTGGAAAGTGAGAAAAAATTGGCATTTGGTGGTAGATGTTCCACAAGTATTTCTTTTTCAAGACAAATGTCCCACCAGTGTTTCCTTTTAAGACAAAGTTAGGGCTACAAAATATTAATATTGGTAGTGTATTTTAATGTTTGATCAATTATTAATTGTTTAGTTACAAAGAGGACATCTCTAAAGGTCATGCCTGTATTTTTTCTTTACTTATTGCATTAATGTGACTTTCTATTTATTTATTTAAATTGATTGTGTATTTTTTTTGGAGATGAGGCTGGGGAGGGGACAAGTAGGAATTGTGGAAGTGAGGTCTAGTTTATAGATCTTCTTGTTAAGTTACATGCTTGCTGCACACGAGGCTAAATGAATGTGCATTATCCATTATGTATTTTGGATTGTGAACACTTAAATTTCTTGATTAATTATAGATCTACAAAAATATATGTTATCATCTTCAATGATGAGAATGTAAAAAACTCTTTTTCAAATAAATTGGGACATTACTGTGTTTTGAAGAATATTATTTATATATATTTAAATTTAGAAAACTACTTATGTAACTAGAAATAAACCAATTCTTTTTTCAAAGAATAAAAAGTCATTACTACAACTTAGTCGATCCTGTTCGATCCTGTAACTATCGAAATGAAAGAAACATAAACATGAAATCCAACTTCTATATCTAATATCATCTCATATTTTCTTAAGGAACACAGATAAGTTGAATATTAAATACTTAGAATTAAGAACTTGTTGATTTTAGTTATTTTTATTTGCATTTTTACTAACTTATGACTTTGGCTTTGGATAGTAAGCTTGCAGCACGCTATAATATTAACCATTTTGGATGTATTGTTTTCACCCTATAATATTAACCATTTTGGATGTAGCCATTTTGGATGTATTGTTTTCTTTAGCAAGGTATTTGGATTTCACAACTAACTGGTGTTCCTGAAAATAAATATACTTACAGGTATGCATACCCAGCACCCTTAGTTCAGAGATAAACAAATATGAAGTTTAACAAGGTATTTGGATTTCACAATTAACTGGTGTTCCTGAAAATAAATATACTTACAGGTATGCATACCCAGCACCCTTAGTTTAGAGATAAACAAATATGAAGTTTAGCAAGAAAAAATTGTAAATTGAAATTAATAAACTTTTAATTCTATATCTTCAAGAAATATGACATTGTGGCGTTGTTGAGATCGATGCTCTGCACTGTATTAGTTGCATGACATTTATTTGGTTCAAAGCTCCCAACTGTGAATAGAGCAGTTTATTTCTAGTACCAGCCAGACACAAAAAATTTCGTATTTTTATGCACTGTATTAGTAGCATGGCATTTATTTGGTTGAAAGATCCCAATTATGAATAGAGCAGCTTATGTCTAATACCATTCAGACAAAAAAAAATCTTATTTTTATGAAAAAATTGATAACGTTTACATAAATTATAATTATTTTAAAATAATTAAAACTGCTGATTTTCAGAATGTCACCTGTAACTATACTTAGCTCATTATAACTTGTACTCCTTAGAGATGCATTAGAATATGTTGGCCTCCCAATCTTCCCTCGTAGTAGGATATCTATATGTTGGTCATTGACTAACAATTTTAGCAGAGCTCCATAAATGTTCCAAATCTTCCATTGACTTTACCATGGATAAGATCTCCACAGAGAAACAAACCTTAGCTTCAAAGCATTTAGACCCTTGAAAACTTTCTCTAGCAAGCTGCCCAGTTGTTCAAGATAGTCATGTTCGTAGAGAGCCATAAGTAAAGAGCAGACGTGTTCTTAAAAATGATGGAAAATAGTGGCTGCATCGCCCACCTACTATACAGTAATTCTTGCATGGAAATAGAGGGAAAAGTGGCAAAAGATCTGTCTTGGCTGGGGAGGGACTTGACGAAGGTGATCATAATAGATGTCTATCCTTTCACTTACTTCCTTCATTGTAGCAACACTATTACGGTGAAATGGTATAATGGGAACTACGACCAGTAGCTCGAAGTGGTTTCTCACTCCCTGAAAGAACTTGTTGCCAATGAGAATGAAGTTCGAATTGACCTGCATACGAAATTCCATACGAAAAGCTGTTTGAGATCATGGTGTTCACCATAGATGGCAAAGTACTTCCTCGACGAGCTCCACACGGATAAGCTCATCAGGTTTAGGCTTCATAGAGAATCATCCTACGTTGGGATCACAGACAAGGAGGTTAAAGACCTGTCTGGCCTTGGAAGGGATCTACTGCCTTGGAAGGAATATCAGTAGAGTAATTATCATTGACTACACCCCCATTTCCTATGAGTTTCAGTAGATCAATGACATCCCCATCAAACACTTTGAATGTTTTTTGAAAATCGTAGGCAATGGGGGTGTTGTCAATGACAGTTACTCTACTCAAACCTCCAGGGTGAGATAGGTCTTCAACCCGCTTGTTGTTGATCCTAGCTTAGCATATAATTCTTTGTAAAGCCTAAAACTGACGAGCTTATCTCCGTCGATCTCGTCCATGAAGTAGCCTGCTTTCCCTTTAAAGCTGGGAGTGAACACCACAATCTTGATCAGCTCTACCATATATGTTAAAAATAAATCCAAGACGAGCCCCTTGTAAACGTACTTAGTGGTCCCTCTACCATCATATGATGTCTTCATGACTTCAAAATACTTGGACCCGTCATATTCATGCGTCATTTGGCTCACCAAAAGGGTGTGCTCCATGTCTAGAATGAGCGTGTGGTGCAATGGAGCAACGAAAGGTGGCAGCAAGGGCCCTCGTTACTGTCATAAAGGGGCCCTCGTTACTGTGGAATTTAGTATGTCATTATAGTTGGCAACAAGATCTCTCAGGCAGGAAACCGTTTTGAGCGCCTGATCACCTTGGTTGCCATTATACCATCTCACCTGAATAGCATTGTTACACTGAAGGACATAAGTGAAAGGAGAGTTGTCCATTATAATCGCCTTGGTCAGGTCCCTCCCCAGCCAAACAGATATTTTTCAGTTTTCTCTCTATTTTTGTACAACAATCTCTGTATAGCTGCTGGGCGATGCAACCACTATTTTCCAGTATGTTTAAGAGCACATCGACTATTTACTATTTACTTACGGCTCTCTGTGAACACAACAATATCGAACAACTGGGCAGCTTGGTGGAGAACGTTTTCAAGGCGCGAACGCTATGGAAATCATTTTCGTGTGGAGATCATTTACATTTATGGAAAATAAAATGTGGTTTTTGTTTCTCTTTCAAGGAAAATGATGAAGAAGGATCCATATTTTCCCTCTCTTTCATTGTCATAGATTGGCTCGAAGCCATTCGCCAAGAATGGTTCCAAGAACCCAAATTTTCTAACCTAATCGAATAGTTGCAACATGATTTTCATGTTTCTCTAGGATGACCTTGGAATAATGAAGAGATCCACTATAAACATCACTTGTATTTAAGAAAACAATCGAACCTTAAATCCATTTTGTTATGTGCTCTTCATGCTTCACCCATAGCGAGGCATTAAGGTTTTATCAAAACTTATGAAAAGGTCAAACGTTCTTCTTTCTAGAAAGGTATGAAATATGACATAATTACCTTTGTGGTTGAATGTGATACCTTTCAATGCAATAAGTGAGAAACACTAAAGGAAGCAGGAACATTCCAATCGATCTCAATTCCACCTACTTTTTGGAATGACATTTCGATGGAATTCATTGTTAGCTTACCTAAATCGAGAAATAATTTAGTTATCATGGTTGTAGTAGATCGTCTTTCCAAATAATTTCTTTTTTTTTCCTCTTCAACACCCATTGACTGCATCCAACATGACTCAACTCTTTATGAATAAAATCCTCAAAATCCATGGCATTCCCGAGTCATTCTATTGTCTACGACCATGATCTAGATTTCACAAACAATTTTTGGCAATAATTGTTCAAGCACTAAGGAACCCAATTGCATCTTAGTACCACCTATCATCCCCAAACTAAAGGAAAAACTAAAACTATCCGCAAGTGTTTGGAAACATATTTGCGAAGTTTTCCATCAAACCAAAAAAATCAGTGGGATCAGTAATTACCCCAATTTAAATGGTGTTACAACACATCTTACTATAATTACACTCGCATGACTCCCTTTGAGGTGGTCTATGGGAAAAATCCACCATCGGTTATCTCATACATGTTGTATTTTTCCAAGGTTTAGGAGGTCGATATCACTCTTACAGTCCCCATGGTCATTCTCTGTATCCTAAAATGAACTTTGGCCATCACACATAATTACATGAAGAAACAATCACATAAGGTCGTTCAGAATGTCGATTTGTTGAAGGGGACTAGGTGTTTTTTCCTATGCAACCTTATAAGAAAAATTCACTCAGAGCTTAACACTATCAGAAAATTTCCCTCAATTTTTATGTTCCTTATACAATTCTCAAGAAAGTGGGGCTTGTGCCCTACGACTTAGCACTTCCAAGTCACTCTAAGCTACATCATGTTCTACATGTCTTGTGCTTAAGAAAGTGATTGGAACTAAATGCTAGAGTCAAACCAATCTCCTTGAGTTGGATGAAGAAGGATCCATATCGTTGCAGCTACAAGCAATCTTGGAATAATGGAAGAATTCTCTCCATCAACTTACCATCAGGAAGTGTCAGTTCAGTGTAAGGATACACAAGTAGAATATGCCACCCAAGAGCTGACTACCATTTTAAAACAATTTCCTTATCTCAATCCTTGAGAACAAGGATAGTTTTTAAGGGGAAGGCATGTTAGGAACATAACCTCCGTAACCCATGGGTATAATAATATGTTTTTTATGTACTAAAATACTACATTATTAAATAATACGTATATAATAATGTGAACAAGTCTAATGTAAGAAGACTTAATAGAAGCTTCCACTTTTAGAAATATATTCCTCTTGACTATTTTTTAGAAGGTATAACTAGAATACATAGGAGTATAAGGCATGGGAAAGTTGTCTTAAGAATTTTTGTATTAGATATCTCCTTCGCTCGAGGTTTCCCAATAGGAAAGGCAAGTGAACCTAGATTTATATCATTCAAGATATCATTGTTGGTGTTATTATTCTCTATATTTTATAGTTCCACTCGTATTTCTCATAATATTTGTGTTTCTTCATTATAATAGAATTGGCACCTTACACATGTACTAAGCAATTTGACGCAAACCCCCCCTTCTCTCCTTGGAGATGCTTCTCTCGTTGGAGATGCTCAACCAACTAATCTAGGATATTCAAATACTTGAGTCGAATCAGCTCTTCGGGCATCTTGCTAGACCTTGCAACTGATTTACACAGGTCCCTTGTTGTTACCCATTCAGGTTTGATTCACCTTCATGCCTTTCCTCTGAGCTTTTGGTTACTCTGAGTGACGAGTACTAGCTCCTCTTGCTAGGATCTTCTTCAATATGACCACGGTCTATGACCTCATATAGCCCCCTTCGCGACTTCGGGCTTCGACGGTTTTGAGTGCAACTCATTCCTTTTTTCCCTGAAATCTAGATTGACGAAAACACTTGGACCAGATCTATGGCCCACACTCCTAAAATCCAATGGCTATGATCCACTTCGTAACTTCGGCTTCGGGAGTTCCAAACGTTTCAACACCTTTTTTCCCCAAAGTGACCTTTACCCAAAGCTACAGATCAAACGCCACGTGCTCACCTCGATCTAAGGTCAAGAGTGTCCTTTGATTTCCTCTTAGGGAGACTTTCGGTCAACCCTCCCTTGCTCCTCACCTATGTTTCGTGAAAACCAAAACTACAGAGATGGTTTCCATCCCTTAATTAAAAAACATATATATATATATTTTTTTAATTTAGATTTATATTTTTTCTATTTAAATTATTAAAATTTAGATATCTATTTTGTAATTGGTAGGAGAGTTAAGATTTAAAATACGGTGAAATAGATCTTCTTGAAATGTATTCTTTTTGACAAAATTAAATATTTAATTAATTATTCCATTATGTTGCCTTAAGTTAAATTTGACAACTAATATTTAATTAAATATTATTTAATTTTTTGATAAAATTAAATATTTAATTAATTATTCCATTATGTTGTCTAAAATTAAATTTGACAACTAATATTTAATTAAATATTATTTAATTTTAAGTAAGTTAATCAAAATAACCTTATAAAATCACTTTATTAAATAAAATGTTATTTTAGAAGCTTTGAGAAAGTTGGGTTACATCTCTCTAGAAAGATCCAAGGAGCCTTTATAAATGGAGGAGAGCAAGTCATTTGGACACAATAGATTTTGTGATTATTTCTTGTGGAGTGCTCTGTGATCAATGTTTTCGTAAGGGTTCTTGGGTGCGCATTAAACTTTTTCTATTAATGCCCCCCCCCACCCGAAAAAGTTTAATAAACTTTACTTTTTCTATTAATGCCCCCCCCCACCCACATATGTGGGTGGGGGGTGGGCATTAATAGAAAAAGTTTATGTGGGTGGGGGGTCGACATTAATAGAAAAAGTTTATTATTATCATATTAATTATACCTATATTAATAACCAGTAATATAGTTAACCACTCATAAATATATTAATTATCACTATATTAATAATTATTGATATAGTTAATGATTGATATTATTAATAACTATTAATATAATTAATGGTTATAGTTAACCCCTAGTATTACTAATATAATATTAATAACACTAACCCTATTAGTAATTAATAATATATTAATATTAATTATTAATAGGATTATGGTTAAGGTTAGGATTATTAATATTAAATTATTATAGTAAAAGGTGATTAATATTATATTATATTATTAATATTAGGGGTTAACGAAGTGTATGTATCATTTGCATAGCCTCGCTGCGGTTATGGAGCAAACTTCCCGCATGTGGCTGTGGTTCTGGAGTGAACTTCCCGCACGTGGCTGCGGTTTCTTTTGTCCCTCTCCTTCGCCTGTGGTTAAACTCCGCTCCTTCCTGTTCCCGGTCTGACCCTTCCCCCTTCCCCTTCCTCAACAGTCTACCCCTTCCCTCTCGACCATGGAAGACCTCCCGGTCATCGCGCATTTCACTGACAGTATGGAGACGGTTATGACAGACATCGTGGCAACAGATTTCTTGTAAGATGGAGGACCACCCGTACAACTGGCGAACTCTGGTGATTTATTTTCTTCTCCTTCCCAGGCCAAACCCTTTTCCCCCCCACTACCCACTCTTCTAGATGGACTGTTATTAAGAGATTTTCTAGAACCGTGGGTGACCAAGCCCACAAGCACTCGTGCCTATGCTCTCCCCCCGCTAAGTCCGCCTCAAGCTACTGACCTAGAGTGGGTAAACTCCATAACAGGAGGTCTCACTTCTCCAGAACTCACCTGCCTAGGCCACCCTTCCAACGAAGGTACCAACACCCCAGTCTCTTCTGAGCCAGGACCATCTGTAGTCCCTTTCTCCTCTTGCAAGGGTTTTATCTCTGCTTGAATGGAACCGGATGAGTATAGTGGCTTTGAACAATCTTTCTCCACCAGAGAAAACACAAAGAAGCACTTAAATACTTCGGAAGGAGCTGTTAGAGACAGAGAAACAAGGCCTAGGTTGAAAAGGAAAAGCTTAAAGAACAAAGGGAAAATTGGAAACCTAGCTCTCGGTGAAGATGTGGAGTTCATCCAAGTCATACTTATGGCAAGCCAAACAATTGTTGGGAGAGTGAATGGCAGGGTCTTCGTGGTAAAAACCATATGAGATTGGATGCATGATACTTGGCAGGCCGAGCTTGGATACTCACCGGAACTAGTGGAATTAAACAGGAATTGGTATGCCTTCACCTTCCAGAATAGTGAACACTCCAAATGGGTACTAAGTAAATCTTGGAGTATCAACAACTCTCTAATGCTTCTCAAACCATGGAATCCTCTTTTTGATGAAAGTACAGAATGCCTTGACAAAATCTCAGTCTGGGTAAGACTACCAACATTTCCTTTCCATCTATAGTCTTTTGAGTACTTCAAAAAAATTGGGAATTTCTTAGGAGATTTCTTGGATGCGGATATGACATATGAAGAAACAAAACAAAGGAAGGTTGCAAGAATTCTAGTTAATTTGAATGTTAGGAAAGTTCTGGGGGAAGAGATGGATCTCACTTGGGGAGACTACACATATGCCCAAAAATTGGACTATGAGAACATTCCTTTCAGATGTCAAATATGTCATCAGTATGGACATCTGATTAAAAATTGCAAGCTCCCTCTAAGAACCAGAGGAATGGTATATGGGAGGAATAAAGATTCACAGAAGAATGTTGGCTCTTCGGTTCCTAATCCCTACTTACAAAAGGAGAAGGATTGTCAAACGAAATGCCTCACCAAAGTTTTGGCTGAAGATTTGGTCCAACTCTATATAGAGATGGCTACCATGTGCTCGATCCAGCAAGTTCTAGTCCAGACAGAAGACTCTTCCTTCCTGGTCACGGGTACCTCCTCTAACCCTTCCCCCTCTATTACTATTTTAATAAATAATTTGTCTATTAAAAGTCCTGAGTGGCTGCTATCACCATCCCTTCCCCCATTCTCTCCCTTGTTTTATCTTCAACCCCCCTTTCCACCTCCTTCCTTGATCCCTCGTTGCCCATCTCTTTCCCCGACCTCCTCTTCCTCTCTCCTCCCCCCGGTAAAACCAGCTTCTTCTCCTACCCTTGCCTTGGATGAGTCCACTACCTCTTTGATAGACACCTCCACAAGAAGATACTTCTTAAGATCAAAGAACAAAGAACACACATGAGGTTTAGCATCAGACCCGACTCTAGGAGAAAAAACTGGCAGAGGCAGGAAATATTTCTTCTCAAAAGCACAAAAGAGAGACAGAATTGACTTATTAGTAGGGAAACATGTCTCTATTGAAAGGGTGCTTAGAGTAAGGAGAACCTCGGGAAATGGGCCTTGATGAAGTGTTGTTCCTTCAATTGTAGGGGTTTGGCTAGTCCCCTCAAAAAAGAAACCCTAAAAAGGATGTTTCTTGCAGAACATTCAGATGTACTTCTCCTTCAAGAAACCTTGGGGGAAGGGGCAGAAGTTGAAAATAGACTCTCTTTTCTTTTACTGGACTAGAGATTCATTACCTTGGACTGTATTGGGAGATCTGAAGGACTAACTATAGAATGGAATTGTTGCACTATAAAAGTCCTTAACCATTGGGGTTTTGAATTTGGACTTGGGATCACAGTATTCTCAAAAGAACTTGAAGAACCCCTCAATATTGTAAACATCTATGGCCCCTGTCACAACGGAGGCCCTTACTAGGACGTTGTCTTCAACAAGTCCTTCCTAAAAGAAAAACACTTAATCCTGGGAGGAGACTTAAATTTCTCTTTAGGCATTAAAGAAGTTTGAGGATCTCATGTGAGATCAGACCCCCTCTCGACCTACTTTACACAAAAACTGGATGAACACAATCTTCTGGATATTGAGCTGGTTAAATTCAAACCAACTTAGAGAAACAACAGAGTGGGAGAAGACAACATTGCAAAAAGACTGGATCATTTTTTGATAAAGGATACACTTCTTGAAAAATCCTTTCAACTGAAACAATGGATAGGACACAGGGGAATATCAAATCATTACACAATTTTCCTTTGAACTAAGAATTGAATTGGATAAGCCACCCAGTCCTTTCAAATTCAATAGAACCTGGCTCAGTGATGAAACTTTTTTAAAGTTGGTTAAGGAAAATTGGCAATACTATAACCCAGGAAACAATGAGACGACAGGTCTACACTTTGTAAAAAAAATACACATTATCAAAGAGAAGACAAAGACCTGGGCACATCAGAAACTCCTAAAAGAGGATTTGGAACTGAAGGAACTAGAATCAAAATTAAACCTTATTTCGGAAGATCGGGGTGGAGGATTTGATACAAAAAATGCCAAACTAAGTCTACTAAAATTGGAAGAAAGGAGAAATATACTACTAAAGGAAAAAGAAGATACATGGAGATTAAAAAGAAGAGCCACCTGGCTGAAGAGTGGAGATGAGAAAAAAAAATTCTTCCAAGCATATGCAAAAGGCATAAGGTGCATAAACTCAATCTGGCAGTTAAAGGATCAAGACGGAAAAAAGGAACATACCTTTGAAGCAATGGCAAAAATTGGAAAAAAGTTCTTCCAGGATCTCTACAAAGCAGAAAACAAGGTCACTATTGAAGAAGTGATTCAAATGGTACAGTACTTTCCGATCTTTACTAGTGAGGAAGATAATAGAATGCTTATGGAAATGGTAACACTAGAAGACCTTAAGGATTTATTGAATAGTTTTCAAAAGGAAAAAATCCCAGGACCAGATGGATGGGCAATTGAGTTCTTCATGGGCTTCTTTGATTCTATTGGACAAGATATACTAAACCTAGTTGAAGAGACAAGGCTTATTGGACAAATGCCTTTAAGTTTAAACTCAACTTTTATTGTCCTTATTCCAAAGAAGGACAACTTGGAAAACCTGGATGACTTTAGAACTATCTCCCTGTGCAATTGCATCTACAAGATCATCTCCAAAGTCATAACCAGAATACATAAGACTATACTTTCTGGTAAAATCTCCTTGGAACAATTTGGATTCCTAGAGGGCAGGCAGATACACGAAGCAATTGGAGTGGCACAGGAGGCTCTACACAACATAAAGACTAGGAATCTAATGAGTGTGGTTCTTAAAATCAGTCTTTCCAAAGCCTATGACAAGGTAAGTTGGCTCTATTTACGATTGCTTTTAACATATTTAGGCTTTACAGTTCCATTTATTAGACGGATCATGTGTTGCATTACAACTGTAACTTTCTCAATCCTCATAAATGGGTCAACCACAAACTTTTTTAGATCTGAAAGAGGCTTAAGACAAGGCTGTCCACTTTCCCCTCTTCTATTTCTTCTTCTTCCTGAAGGATTAAGCAAGGCTTTAGCAGTAGAAAAATGATCTGGGTCTTTTCCAGGCATCAATATTTTCAATACTCTTCATGTAACCCACCTTCTCTTTGTAGACGACATCCTTGTCTTCTCTATAGGAACTAGAGGGGAAGCTGACAATCTAAATAACACTCTGAAACTCTTCTCCAAATCTACAAGAATGATAATAAATGAAGGAAAGTCTACTCTCACCACCTTTTGTCTCTCAGAAATGGAAAAAAGTTGATACAAACTTCACTTCCCTTTTGAAGAGAAAACGATTGATGAAGGAATAAAGTACTTGGGATTCACTTTGAAACCAAATGATTACAGAAAGGAGGATTGGTCTTGGATACTGAAGAGATTAGGAAAAAGGTTATGTTCATAGAGCCACAAATGGCTTTCCAGAGCTGGCAGATTGGTACTAGTAAAATCAGTTTTGGAAGCCATCCCAGTCTTTTGGATGTCTTTGTCTTGGATCCCAAAAGGAACTTTGGAGGTAGCTAGAAAACCCTCTTTCAAATTTATGTGGAGTGGAAAGAAAGATACAAATGTGACTCCTTGGGTGAGATGGAAAAGGATTGTAGTCCCAAAATATTTAGGTAGATGGGGCCTAAAAAATATACATGTTTTCTCCAAAGCCTTAGCTGCTAAAGGGGGTTGGCGCCTTCTTTCTACAAATAGTATCTGGAAAAAGGTTGTCATCAAAAAATACATTGAACCAGTCACCCTGGAGTCTTGGATCAGAAGAACTTAGAAAACTCTCAGAGGTGCCTCAATGATTTGGAAGGCAGTGATAAAATATTTCCCTGTAATAGAAGGTGGTCTTGCTTGGAAGGTAGGAAACAGACTCCGAGTAAGGCTAGGGACTAAACCTTGGACAAGAAGCAAAGGAAAAAACTTACTCTCAGATCATCTACTATCCACTTTAAAGAAAAAGGGATTTAACTCCTTAAACTCACTTGCTGACTAGCCCTCCACTACCCTTTGGGCTCAAGGGTGGAAAACTACCTCTACTCTTAATTTAAACACTGATGATTCAACAGAATTGGAGAATTATCAAAATTCCCTTTTTCATTCACAAATCAGGATAAGAGAACAAGAAGACGAACTGGTTTGGGACAAAAATGAGTATGGTATATACACTCCAAAGGAAGGATATTCATAGCTAATGCAAGAACTCTCAGAAGCTGAACTAGTCTGGTGGTGGAAAAATGTTTGGAATATCAATGGTCCTACTAAGGCAAAACTCTTATGGTGGTGTGTGCTTTCAAATAAATCCCCAACCTGGGATATTTTACAAAAATTAAATTTTTCCAGACCAAGAAGATGCCCATTGTGCAAGACAGAGAGAGAAACAACACAACATCTCTTTCTTGAATGCACTTATCTAAAATTGGTCTGGGCAAGAGTTTCATGCACTCTGAATTTCCCTTTTCAGTGTGTTAGCACTCTGTAATTTGCCCAAGGCTGTGAGACAGTCATAGAGGCAACATCAAAACCACTCCGAGTCTTGGATCTAGCCCTCCAAAACTCAGAGATGGATCTCTCTGTCTGATATAGATTTATTTGAAAAGAATATTAGGCTAGCTATGCAGAATAGGGTTATGTTCTTGGGTTTTTCTGGTTGAGACAACAAAAGAAGACCATTGGGCTATGGGGTCTGTGACAAGTTTGAAATCGAACACAAGTCTATGAGGTATTTCCACAGGGAAAGATAATGCAGACGTTGGATTCTTTAGAAATAAAGTGATGTAAAAGATGAACAGATGAGATAATCAACTACAACAAAAAAGCATCCAAGAATTTCTTCATTGTACTATCAGAGGAAAACATTAAGATTCTCAAAAGCACTCCACATAGTATCAAGGATAAATTCTGCATTAAATCTCCTTTTGAAAATTAGAAAGAGAGAAACATAATGAAGACTGATTAGAATCACATTCAACAAAGCAAGAAAACTTCACGAATTGTCGACACACAGGAATCCTGTGAAAAAGTCCCTTTGTATTCCTGGTGAATCAGAAAAATGTTACAGGGAATAACCTTCCTAGGCCTGAGGATCAACAACGTTTACATTAAAAATCATCTCTAAATAAATAGGAGAGATCCCCCAACAAGTTTTGAGAGTCGGTTTTAACCGCCTCGGCCAAAAATAGCCACAAAACCCACAAATTCTGGAACTGTCCACCATGAAAGACGGACCGGTTTTCTGTGAAAAGGGGGTCCGAATAGACATTTTTTTCTATTCAATGATGACACCAGGAAAAAAAATGAAGGATTTTATTGGATATGGGCGTGTTCTGGGAAAAACCCTCCTTCGGTTTCACCAAATTCACCTCCAGTTGGCCGTAACAGCTCTCGCAAAATCCGGACTATAACGGAAAAGCGAAAATCTGGAAACAAGGGCCTCGAAGATGGCTTCGATTATCCCTTCTCATGGGACCTGTGAGAAAAATGAGATAGGTTTTTTTTCTTCATCCCGTTATGTAGAAAAAACTCTCTCATTTTTTAAAAAATCGTTTTCATTTGCCCAAAATATCCTCCGGAAAAAGACGTGCTGAACAGGAAAAAAATGGTGAAAATGAGAAAAGCGGTTTTGTTTTCGGGAAGGCGGTATTCCGGGACCCCCCTGAGGTGGTAAACGGTTTTTTTATTTTTTGGGTGGGGTCTGCTGGAATAAGGAGCTGACACGTGTATGGGGGGTGGTTTTGGTATACAACCATTCCAGACCCCCCCCTCTCGTTAAAGTTCGGATGGTGAGGGGGGGTCCGGAAAATTTCACCTCTGTTGATTTAATTTGTTTGGGATATGATGTACGTGGATTTGGGGGTGGGTAGGACTTAGGTTGGTTTTCATTTTTTATGTTTTTGTTTTTTAATATTTTTTTTATATTTTTTTTATTTTATGTGTTACGTTTATTTTGTGTTTTTTAATTTTGTTTTTTGTTATATGTTTTATTATGTTTTGTTTTTATTTTTTATGTTTTTTATTTTAATATATGTTTTATTAAATATTAATTAATAAAAAACTAACATAGTTACTAAACTAACTTAGCTATTAATTAATTAATTAATTATTAACTAGTTTAACCTAGTTTAACTACACTAACTTTATTGCTAACCTTTGTTAATCTATTACTCTTTTTCCTTAAGTTTGGATTATGCAAATGTAGGGATGCAGATGGCAGGATAATGGAGGATGGTGTCATGAGGTGATGGGGTGAAGGAATGAAGGGTGAGGGATTGACAGGCGCAGCGCGGATGAAGGATGTGGCATGGAGCAGAGAAGGCCTGATGTAATGGATGGGTGACACGTGGGGATAGGGTCCGCCGGGAAAAAATGCCTCATTCCGGACCGCCCCCCCATCGTTAAAGGAATAACGGTTGGGGGGGTCCGGAATTCAATCTCAACCATAGATCTATGCACCGACCTCTCGGCCGTTTATATGCACACCTTCTTTATACACGATTCCGAACCCCCCCTGCCGTTAAAGGTAGAACGGTCGGGGGGGTCTGGAAAATCTTGTGGATCGTAGATCTCAGCGCCAGCCTCTAAACCGTTCATTTATGCGTTGTCTTTACTTTGTGATATCAAAGTAATATTTGCTCCAAAACATAGGATAAGTGCATTATGTGGATTTTGTGCATTGTTTCCCTTGAAAATAATTTGCAGAGATGAAATATTATTTGCAAACCTATACACCTAGAGTGAAAAATTTCTAGTCAATAGATGATCCTATGAATTATAGGGTTATAACAGTGGCTCCACCTGGGGATGGAAGCTTCTCTCAGGAGGTGTCAAGAACCATAGACCTATGAACATGCAGACCGGTGCTTTATCCATTGGGCTGATCCCAAAATCTTATTCTGCAACCTGTACCTGTTTTGATTTTGCAACTGAAACCAAATCAAATGAACACTGCTGAAAAAGAGATGCTCAGAATGCTAAGCTTATTCACATTCTCATACCTACCCTATGCTACTGATAATTTTGTTAAATCAAATAATACAAAAATGCCAATGAAGCCAATCAAGTAGCTGCTGAGACCAGAGGACTGTTTGACTGCTCATTAGCACAGTGGAAAGAGCAGCTTGACCTTTTTCCCATAGATTCAAAACTGCAAAGTGTAATGTCCGCTGCTGAAAACATGATTGATCTTTACAACAGAGACCTCGATAGTCTTGAAGAACAAAAGTAATGTCAGAGATAGATTGAGGCTCTACAATGAAAAAATTCTCCATATAGGTAGCTCTAGGATCAAGGTAGAAATGACATGTTCCTTGATTTTTGGATGGCAGCTCTGGCACTGTATCTATGTTATTTTCATCCTCATGCATTTCCTGACATGGCTACAACTACTCTGATGGGATTTGTAATGTGACTTCTGCTGAAAACGACATTGAAGCTGACTGTCTCATCATGTCAATATCATAACAACGTTTTATCCCATAGCTGGATGATGGAAAAAGACTTTGACAACACATTTCATCCAACACATCTAATATTGTATCCTGTAGAAATTGAACTGACTGCTGTATTGGTTCTACTAAAACTTCTTGATTTTCTGTGTATTTATCCTTTAGCATATACTCAAGATTCTTTTTCAAAAACTGAAATGAATTAAAGCATAATGGTACAGAGTTGTTTTGAATTAACTCAGAATTTGTCTCAGGCTCTAAGCTTTCATCAAGA
>ML784922.1:495802-522680 GCA_009831015.1 Picea engelmannii | reverse complement strand
TTACAAAATATACAAAAGTGTAGGTCTGATGTCACCAAAAATGCTGCCGATTACCGGAAACCAGCATAGGTGGAGGGAAAATAGCAGTAGCATGATAAAACATGAAATAAAGTAGCATCTGTCCTGCCCGGAGGAAACCAGGATAGATGTCTATGGTCCAAATGCACATAAAATAGTAACATAATAAAACTAGGAACCAAGAGAGCATAAAAACCTAGGTGCCTGGTGACCTGTCGTCCTCGCCAGTCTGCCACGTGGACCCAGCCGGGATGGAAAATGCTTGCGCGCAGAGGGGGCACTTCCACTGAGCTGGAGCATTGGAATATGCATCGAGGAGCAAGTCCAGGCACTGGCCCATGATGAGGGATCGATGCTCCAGTTCAGACATGTGGCCACGAAGGTCGAACACTAGAGCCAGGTGCTCTGCCCAGAGGAGAGAGCCATGCATACTGCCACCCACGTCACTGAGGGGGACATTCCTCGAGTCCACCGCCACTCCAAAACCAGCGTCGAACACCCTCTGCTCTGCATCAACCTCTGCACCCTTCGTTTCTGCTTCATTCACCTGCAAGTCATGGCTACTGGGATTTTCATCATCGGGCCAGGGGATTTATTCCACAATGTAGCCAGGGGTATCGTCTTCCTATGCGGAATAGATCTGCGTTCCTCCCGGTGAGTCGCCTTAGTGGCGCGAGTCTTCTCTGCAATCGGTAGGTCCTCCATGAACGAGTCTTCCACCACGACACAGGGGGGAAAATCCTCCTCAGTACCAGCTTCCTACCGGTCTCCCGGTGTATTTGACTTGACATCTCGGCTACAGCCAGCTCCCAGCTCAGCAATGGTGGTGAGCAGCGCCAATTTCTCTACTCGAGCTTTCTTTCGAAGTATGGATGTCGCCAGAGCCAAAGCGCGTTCCAATTGCTCTTTCCGTCGCCGCTGCACCTTATGTGCATCCCAGGCTACACCACAGCGAGGTCTGCCTCTCTTTCTAGCCATGGTGAAAGAACAGAGCGGTTGCAGGGATAGGCATATGAGCCAGGACAAGAGCAGTTGCAGGTGCAAAGCACGAGCAAGCCAACTCTGTCTCGTTACACACAGAGACAAAATGCCTGGACAATCCTTACCAAAATACAACGAAGATGCAGAGAGCCAGGGCGAGAGGAATGCTGGACTGCACCAGAGCATCCAAGCGAAAAGAAGAGCCGAGGCAGGAGCAGTCTCGCTCTGTCCGGGCATATAAGAAATCAAATAACCAGGAGCCGAGGTCACCTGACCGCACTTAACCCCTTCCATCCCGAGTGCGTTGTGAGCGTAAATGATCGCGTGAGGGAGGAGTCCCTCCGTCCTATGGCAACAGCTATGGCCGTCCCCCATCGTTAATGCAGACTTGTGGGTGGCGGCCATCGGCATTTATGCCCAGGCTGAGTGCGATTCCAACTGTCGCCGTGGAGCTACGTGTCACCCCATCCGGGGCCAATTAATTTATATGTTACTATATACACTAATGTAAATTAATACTTCAATTTATATATTACATCAATCCATTAATGTATCATTACATTACTAATGTATTAATACTTTAATTTATACATTACACCAATGTCAATATATTACTACTTTATTAATGTATTACTTTATTAGTGTATTGATAATTTTTTAATTTATTAATGTATTTATTGAAGTATTTAATATATTATTAATGTATCTATCAATTAATATGTTACATTATACATTAATGTAAATTATTATTTTAATTTATATATTGTATTTATACATTTTTATTTTTATTATATATTAAATTAATATAATAATTAATTAATACATTAATTATGTATTAATGCATTAATGGTAGTTTTGAAGGCATGTTGGCCATCCACTAGTAACAACCATTTTATAAAAGTGGTTGATATACGTCGATCGATGTCATTTTTCACCTTTCCAAACTAATGGCGTCGATCGACGTATATCAACCACTTTTATAAAGTGGTTGTTGCTAGTATGTATTACATATAACATATATGTTATATGTAATACCTATAACATATAACGAATATGTTATATGTATTCTCTTCTTCTAACACTCTACCTAGGTGGTTTAGTACCCAAACCATGTTCTTGATGTAAGACTCCACATGAGTTGACAAAATACTCACCTTATAATAAGAGGTCATACCTTCTATGACTTGCCACTAACTTAATTGTAAGTAGATAATTTACATGATGATTTGGTGACTTGACGTTGGTGCCATGTATTCAAATAATTTTGACAAGGCTGTTTTTTAATGTTTTTTAAACATCTTCGTCTCCTACTCCCAATAATATTCTTCTTCTAGCACTCTCCCTAGGTGGTTTCATACCCAAACCATGTTCTTCATGTCACACTCCACATGAGTTGAAGGAATACTCCTTTATTACTAAACATTGTTATAATTTTGACAAGAGTGTTTTTTTTATGTTTTTTACCTATCCCGAGCTCCTACTCCAAATATATATGTTATTGTTAATCTTTAAGCCATTATTATAGTTCTTGTCATTTAAATGAATAACAACAACATAAGATAAGATCACTGAGAAATACATAATCAAAAGAGACACATCATTTATCCTGGGAAACACTCATGGGGCAAAAAACCCAACAAAACTTCCTTAATATAGATAGCCAATACAATGCCAAGAGATAACTCAAACGAGTATAGAAAGTCCTCTCCCAAAGATGTGCCTTTTTCTCTCTCTCTCTTCTCCAACTGCAGCTTCGAAAATTGTCTCTCAATGAACAAGTGAGTGTGTGTCTAAGTGAGGCGCTAGCCTCCTTATTTATACAAGATTGGCATGTGTGGGAGTGTCCTTTCATTGGAAGGGATGACTTCTTCTCTTGGGTCATTATAACCACCTTTATTATATTCCAGGGCCTCTTTGATATATTATGGGGCCGAATTCTCTTTCTACCTATTACAATTACATTATGACCATTCTGCAAAAGGGGATTTGGTGCTTTTACAATAGCCGACATGATCAATCCACAATGGGGATTGATCCAATGAATAATATATCAAATAATAATAAGAATACACATTGCAGTTACATTATTTAAACACTCCCCCTTAACAAGAAGGGTATTCTACAATAGCATCAGATGAGAGGGAGACCTTTATCATCAACAACATTAGGAGGACAACATCATCAATAAAATCTTGGAACATTGAATGACGTATCTATAAATCATCGAAAGTTTTCTTCATCGAGAACATCGTCATTATCAAAGGAATGCAATCATCATCTGCATCAATATGTATTATTTTAAAACTAATACATCATCATCATCATCACAGCACAAGGATGGATCATCATAATACAGGAATGGCTTTACGTCACAGCTATCAAACTGGAAGCTCAGTACTCGTCTTTCTTTACGTCACAACAATCAAGTTGGAAGAAAGATACTAGACTAACTTTACGTCATAGCTTCTCAAGCTGGAATCACAGTACTAGTCTCATCTCAACGTCTTGATTTATGTCACAACACTCAAGCTAGAAGAAAGATACTAGACTGGCTTTACGTCATAGCTTCTCAAGATGGAAGCACAATACTAGTCTCATCTCAATGTCTTTGTTTACGTCACAGTACTCAATCTGGAGGCAAGATACTAGACTGAATTTACATCACAAATTCTCAAGCTAGAATCACAGTACTAGTCTCATCTCAACGTCTTGCTTTACATCACAACACTCAAGATGGAAGCAAGATACTAGACTTGATTTACGTCACAACTATCAAGCTAGAAGCACATCATTAGTCTCATCACATCTTATTGCTTTACGTCACAACCATTAGGTTGGAAGAAAGATACTAGACTGTCTTTACGTCACAATTGTCAAGCCAAAAGCACAGTAATATTCTCATCACATCTTCTTTCTTTACGTCACAACCATCAGGTTGGAAGCAAGATACTAGACTGGCTTTATGTCACAACTGTCAAGCCGGAAGCACAATACTAGTCTCATTACATCTTCTTTATTTACGTCACAACAATGAAGTTGGAAGCAAGAGATGTCTCATCACAACAACTACTCCCCCTTTCGAGGAAGGTCCTTTCGAACTATTCCAATATTATCTTGAAAGTGCTCAAACTTTACATGAGATAGAGGCTTGGTCAACACATCAACAACCTGTTCATCCATGCTAACGTACTGGAGCTTTAAGCCTCCTCTCTGCACCATGTCACAGATGTAATGATAATGAATCTCTATGTGCTTCGACTTATCATGGAATACATGATTCTCTGTCATCTTTATGCAGCTCTGGTTGTCACATAGGATCATGGTTTCTTCCATTTCTAGGTCAAATAGGTCGGTCAAAAACTTTTGAAGCCATATAGCTTCGTAGCTGGAAGAACATGCAACAATGTATTCTGCTTCCGCTGTGCTAGATTGCTTCCTACTCTACCATGAGATCATGGCTAATCCCAAAATTAAACAACATCCTGAAGTGCTTTTCCTATCAAAGACACTTCCTGCCCAATCTAAATTAGTGTACCCACTCAATGTGAAATCATGATCTCCATCATAATTGAGACCACAATATAATGTACCCTTAAGGTACCTCATCACATGTTTTTCAACCACAAGGTGAATATGTCTGGGTTCTACCAGAAACTGACTCAAGGTGTTCATGACAAAATTTTTTTTTGGTCTGGTGTTCATCAGGTACATCAGCAATCCAATATTCTGTCTGTACAGTGTGGCATCAATCAATTCTGACGAAGTATCGACCAACATCTTCAGCTTCGTTTCCATGGGTGTATTCATGGACTTTCACTCTAACATGTTGAATATCTTCAAGATTTCGACTGCATACTTCCCTTGGTTAAGGAAGATTGTCTCTAGACTCTTCCATACCTCAAGACCCAATAAATAATGCATTAGGCCAAGGTCTTTCATCTCAAATTCTGAGGTGAGTCTCTTCTTACATTTGGTGATGAGATTTTCTTCTCCAGTTAAGAATAAGTCATCCACATACATCAATAATATCATTATATCATCATTCATAACATTGAAGTAGAGGTTAGAATCTGATTTACTCTTAGTAAAGCCCAATCTTGTCAGGAAACAATCTATCCGTCCATACCAAGATCTAGGATCTTGCTTCAATATGTACAAGGATTTCTTCAACTTGCAGACATGAGACTTCCTATATTCAACTTCAAATCCTTGAGGTTTCTCTATATACACTTCCTCTTCGATAGCACCATTTAGGAAAGCTGTCTTTACGTCCATCTGGTGTAAATTCCTCTTCATCTTAGCTGCAAAGGCTATGATGGTCCCGATCGAAGTGTATCTGGCTACATGAGCGAATGTCTCTTCATAGTCAATGCCTTATTTTTGAGAAAAGACACGAGATACAAATCTTTCTTTATACTTCTCAATACTTCCATTAGAAACATGTTTTATTTTGAAGAGCCATTTGGACGATACCACATCCTTGTTATTCGGTCTGGGAACTATTTCGCATACATCGTTCTTTATTATGGATTGGTATTATTTTGTCATGACATCTACCGATTCTTTATTCTGAATGGTTTCTTCAAAGAAAGTAGGCTCCTTTTATAGGAGATCACACATCAAATCCATATAAATGGAGAATGGCTTAGGTCTCTTCACATGTCTCATGGTTCCTTTCAAAACACCATATTTCTCTCCATCTTGAATAAGCTCTCTAGCCTAAGCTGTCTTTATTTTATGGGAGATTGTCATTTGAGGAGGTTCTTGAAACTCTACTACATCATGATCTTCTAGAATTTCCTCATCAGGGGAAGTTACGACTTTCCTTACTATTTCAACAGCTTTGGGAACCTCCCTCACTGATTCTGCAACTCTGGGTATTACGGGTTCCTCTTTATATACCTCTTCAAGCTAGCATTTTCTCGATTTATTGAGGACTTCATCTTCATCAAAGGTCACATCCATACTGATCTCAATGTGGTGATGACTTGGTATATAGATACTGAAGGCCCTGGATACCTCAAAGTATCCCACAAATATTCCCTTCTTTCCTGAGGGTTCCATCTTTTTTCTTTTCTCTTTCGGTATATGTATAAATACTGGGCAGCCAAATATTTTGAGATGGCTTACCTCTGGCTTCTTTCTAGTGAACATATCTTCCAGGGTCTTGAACCCAAGTGCACTATGGGACAATCGGTTTTGCACATATACGACTGTCATTGTTTCTTCTGCCGATAAGCACATAGGAAGATCTTGATCGTGGATCATGGTCTTCACGACTTCCATTATTTTTCTGTTATTTCTTTTAGCCACACCGATTTGTTGATGATTATACGGAGTAGTGAGTTCCCTCTTGATCCCAATATCTTTGCATAAGTTCACAAACTCTTTTGACGTGTATTCTCCTCCATTATCTGACCTAAGTATCTCGATCTTTCTTTTAGAAATATTCTCTATCAAGGCTTTGAATTCCTTGAACTTGTTGACCACTTCATTTTTAGATTTCAAAAAATACACCTAGGTTTTACGAGAATAATTATCAATGAATGATACATAGTATAGATACCCACTAATGGAGGACGATGGAATTGGGCCACACACATATGAATGAATGAGTTCTAGGACTCCTTCTGCTTTGTTGTCTCTCTTCGGAAAAGGGTTCTTGATGTTCTTCCTTTGTGCACATCCATTGCATATGCCTTCATGGTCACCCTTGAGTTCTGGTAAACCTGTGACTGCTTCGCATATGTATGGTGGCGCCTTGTAGTTAATGTGAGCTAATCTTCTATACTGAATTTCACATGGATTCTCAATTGCATGGATTATGGTAGCTTCTGAGTGACCCTTTAGCTTATACAAGCCACCTTCTTCTTTTCCAATGATGATTTCTTCTTTTAAGGTTTCTCCTTTAGCACGTTGCCTTCTACAACCTTCACTATTGCTTCCTCAGGGTTATTACCTGTGACCTGGAGCAAGGTCAACAAAACAACAAGAAAGAGTAATATCCTTTTGATAATATAAAGTAATAGCACGAACAATCATCACAGTAGATCCTTTAGAGCTATCACTTGTATTTTGTCTGAAGCAAAGATTAAAGGTAAGGAATACAATACAAAATGAGGTCAACACTCTCATAGTGTTGTGATCAAACATTCCTCCATGGAAACCTGGAACTAACACACGAGATTCTTCCTAGAGGAGGTGTTATTTGTGTTAGATAAATGATTACATTCAACATTTACCTCTATATGATCACATGTTATCAAGTATGATACTTTACAAAGACTGCTATCTCAACTATAGTCATCAAGTTGTCATGTGTACCTTTGAATCTTATTAACTTGATTAATCAAACCTGGAGCCTTGTCCTCAGGAATGAGTGCTTGATTTTCTTTCGAGTCTCCTTCACACAAGATGATGAGTGCTTTTTTCAACCTATATTATGTACGAAGAAAATACATTATCTTGATAGAAGGCTGGGTTAGAGGATGTATTCAAATAATTTTGACAAGGGTATTTTTTAATGTTTTTTAAACATCTTCATCTCCTACTCCCAATAATGTTCTTTTTCTAGCAATCTCCCTAGGTGGTTTCATACCCAAACCATGTTCTTCATGTCACACTCCACATGAGTTGAAGGAATAATCCTTTATTACTAAACATTGTTATAATTTTGATAAGAGTGTTTTTTAATGCTTTCTACCTATCTCGGGCTCCTACTCCATATATATATGTTATTGTTAATGTTTAAGCCATTATTATAGTTCTTTTCATTTCATTGAATAAAAAAAACATAATATAAGATCACTGAAAAATACACAATCACAAGAGACACATCATTTATCCTAGGAAACTCTCATGGGGCAGAAAACCCAACAAAACTTCCTTAATATAGATAGCCAATACAATGCCAAGAGATAACTCAAACAAGTACAGAAATTCCTCTCCCAAAGATGTGCCTCTCTCTCTCTCTCTTCTCCAACTGCAGCTCCGAAACTTGTCTCTCAATGAGCAAGTGAGTGTGTGTCTAAGTGAGGTGCTAGCCTCCTTATTTATACAAGACTGTCACATGTGGGAGTGTCCTTTCACTGGCAGGGCTAACTTCCTCTCCTGGGTGGTTATAACCACCTTTATTATATTCGAGGGCCTCTTTGATATATTATGGGCCTGAGTTCTCTTTCTGCCTATTACAATTACATTATGACCAATCCGCAAAAGGGTATTTGGTCCTTTTACAATAGCTGACATGATAAATCCATAATGGGGATTGATCCAATGAATAATATATCAAATAATAATAAGAATACACGTTGCAGTTACATTATTTCAACACTCCCCCTTAACAAGATGGGTATTCTACAACAACATCAGACTAGAGAGAGGCCTTTATCATCAACAACATATGGAGGACAACATCATCAATATCATCTTGGAACACTGACTGACGTATCTATAAATCTTCAAAAGTTTTCTTCATCGACAACATCGTCATTCTCAAAAGAATGCAATCATCATCTGCATCAATATGTATTAGTATAAAACTAATATATCATCATCATCATCACAACACAAGGCTGGATCATCATAATACAGGACTGGCTTTACGTCACAGCTGTCAAACTAGAAGCTCAATACTCGTCTTGCTTTACGTCACAACAATCAAGCTGGAAGAAAGATACTAGATTGACTTTATGTCACAGCGTCTCAATATGGAAGCACATTACTAGTATCATCTCAACGTCTTGATTTACATAACAACACTCAAGATGGAAGAAAGATACTAGATTGGCTTTACGTCATAGCTTCTCAAGCTAGACGCAAAGTACTAGTCTCATCTCAATGTCTTGCTTTACATCACACTACTCAATCTGGAAGCAATATACTAGACTGAATTTACATCACAACTTCTCAAGCTGGAAGCAAAGTACTAGTCTGATCTCAACGTCTTGATTTACGTCACAACACTCAAGATGGAAGCAAGATACTAGACTTGCTTTACGTCACAACTATCAAGTTGGAAGCACAATACTAGTCTCATCACATCTTATTTCTTTACATCACAACCATCAGTTTGGAAGAAAGATACTAGACTGGATTTACGTCAGAGTTGTCAAGCTGAAAGAATAGTACTAGTCTCATCACATCTTCTTTCTTTATGTCGCAACTATTAGGTTGGAAGAAAGATACTAGACTACCTTTACGTCACAATTGTCAAGCAAGAAGCACAGTACTAATCTCATTACATCTTCTGGCTTTATGTCACAGCAATGAAGCTAGAAGAAAGAGATGTCTCATCACAACAACTACTCCCCCTTTCGAGGAAGATCCTTTTAGACTATTCCAAGATTATCTCGAAAGTGCTCAAAATTTACACGAGATAGAGGCTTGGTCAACACATCAACAACCTTTTCATCTGTGCTAATGTACTAGAGCTTTAACGCTCCTCTCTGCACCATGTCACAGATGTAATGATAATGAATCTCTATGTGCTTTCACTTATCATGGAATACATGATTCTTTGCCATCTTTATGCAGCTCTGGTTGTCACATAGGATCGTGGTTGCTTCCATTTCTAGGTCAAACAGGCCGGTCAACAACTTTCAAAGCCATATAGCTTCACAGCTGTAAGAACATGCAACAATGTATTCTACTTCCACTGTGTTGAGAGCAATTCTGGATTGCTTCCTAGTCTTCCATGAGATCATGGCTGATCCCAAACTGAAAAAACATCTTGAAGTTCTCTTCTTATTAGAGACACTTCCTACCCAATCTAAATCAGTGTACCCACTCAATGTGAAATCATGATCTCCATCATAATTGAGACCATAATCTAATGTACCCTTAAGGTACCTCATCACATGTTTTGTAGCCACAAGGTGAACATGTCTGGGTTCGTAGCTGGAAGAACATGCAACCATGTATTCTTATTCCGCTGTGTTGAGAGAAATGATGGATTGCTTCCTACTCTTCCATGAGATCATGGCTGATCCCAAACTGAAACAACATCCTGAAGTTCTCTTCCTATCAGAGACAATTCCTACCCAATCTAAATCAGTGTACCCACTCAATGTGAAATCATGATCTCCATCATAATTGAGACCACAATCTAATGTACCCTTAAGGTACCTCATCACATGTTTTGTAGACTCAAGGTGTTCACGACAAAACAAATGTCTGGTCTGGTGTTCATCAGGTACATCAATGATCCAATAATTTATGTATATAGTGTGGCATCAATCAATTCTAGCGAAGTATCAACCAACAACTTCAGCTTCATTTCCATGGGTGTATTCATTGACTTGCACTATAACATGTCGAATATCTTCAATATTTCGACTGCATACTTCCCTTGGTTAAGGAATATCATCTCTAGACTCTGCCATACCTCAAGACCTAATAAATAATGCATTAGGCCAAGGTCTTTCATCTCAAATTCTGAGGCGAGTCTCTTCTTACATTTGGTGATGAGATTTTCTTCTCCAGTTAAGAATAAGTCATCCACATACATCAATAATATGACTGGATCATCATTCATAACCTTGAAGTAGAGGTTAGAATCTGATTTACTCTTAGTAAATCCCAAGCTTGTCAGGAAACAGTCTATCCGGCCATACCAAGCTCTAGGATATTGCTTCAATCCATACAAGGCTTTCTTCAACTTGCAGACATTAGACTTCCTGTCTTCAACTTCAAATCCTTGAGGTTGCTCTATATACACTTCCTCTTTGATAGCACCATTTAGGAAAGTTGTTTTTACGTCCATCTAGTGTAACCTGCACTTCATCTTAGCAGCAAGGGATATGATGGTCCCGATCGAAATGTATCTGGCTACGGGAGCTAATGTCTCTTCATAGTCAATGCCTTGTTTTTGAGAAAATCCACAAGCTACAAATATTTCTTTATACTTCTCAATACTTCCATTAGTAACATGTTTTATTTTGAAGATCCTTCTGGACAATACCACATCCTTTCTATTTGGTCTGGGAACTATTTCCCATACGTCATTATTTATTATGGATTGGTAATCTTCTGTCATGGCATCTTCCCATTTTTTCTTCTGAATGGCTTCTTCAAAGTAGGTAAGCTCCTTTTCTAGGAGATCACACATCAAATCCATATAATTGGAGAATGGCTTAGGTCTCTTCACATGTCTCGTGGTTCCTTTGGGAACACCATATTTCTCTCCATCTTGAATAAGATCTCTAGCCTAAGATGGCTTTGTTTTATGGGAGATTTCCATTTGAGGAGGTTCTTGAAACTCTACTACATCATGATCTTCTAGAATTTCCTCATCAGTGGAAGTTATGACTTCTCTCACTAGTTCAACAGCTATGGGAACCTCCCTCACTGATTCTGCAACTCTGGGGATTATGAGTTCCTCTTCATATACCTCTTCAAGCTGGCATTTTATTGATTTCTTGAGCACTGCATCTTCATCAAAGGTCACATCCATGCTAATCTCAATGTGGTGGTGACCTAGTATATAGATCCTGAAGGCCCTGGATACCTCACAGTATCCCACAAATATTCCCTTCTTTCCTGAGGGTTCCATATTTTTTCTTTTCTCTTTCGGTATATGTATAAATACTGGGTAGCCAAATATTTTGAGATGGCTTGCCTCTAGCTTCTTTCTGGTGAACATCTCTTCTGGGGTCTTGAACCCAAGTGCACTATGGGACAATCAATTTTGCACATATACGACTGTCATTGCTACTTCTGCCCATAAGAACATAGGAAGATCTTGATCATGGAACATGGTCTTCACGACTTCCAATATCTTTTCATAATTTCACAAAATCTTTTGAGGTGTATTCTCCTCCATTATCTGACCTGAGTATCTTGATATTTCTTTTAGAAAGATTCTCTATCAAGGCTTTGAATTCCTTGAACATTCTCAACACTTCATTTTTAGATTTCAAAAAATACACCCAGGTTTTATGAGAAGAATCATCAATGAATGATACATACATACCCACTAATGGAGGATGATGGCATTGGGCCACACACATCTGAATGAATGAGTTCTAGGACTCCTTTTTCTTTGTTGTTTCTCTTCGGAAAAGGGTTCTTGATGTTCTTCCTTTGTGCACATCCATTGCATACGCCTTCATGGTCAGCCTTGAGTTCTGGTAAGTCTGTGACCGCTTTGCATATGTATGATGGCACCTTATAGTTAATGCGAGCTAATATTATATACCAAAGTTCACATGGATTCTCAATGGCATGGGTCATGGCAGCTTCTGAGTGACCCTTTAGCGTATACAAGCCACCTTCTTCTTTTCCAATGATGATTGCTTCTTTTAAGGTTTCTCCTTTAGAACGCTACCTTCTGCAACCTTCACTATCGGTTCCTCAGAGTTATTATCTATGACCTGGAGCAAGGTCAACAAAACAACAAGCAAGAGTAATATCCTTTTGATAATATAAAGTAATAGCACAAACAATCATCACAGTAGATCCTTTAGATCTATCACTTGTATTTTGTTTGAAGCAAAGATTAAAGGTAAGGAATACAATACGAAATGAGGTCAACACTCTCATAGTGTTGTGATCAAACATTCCTCCAATGGAAACCTGGAACTAACACACGAGATTCTTCCTAGAGGAGGTGTTAGTTGTATCAGACAAATGATTACGTTAGGCATTTTCCTCTATATGATCACATGTTATCAAGTATGATACTTTACAAAGACTTCTATCTCAACTATAGTCATCAAATTATCATGTGTACCTTTTAATCTTATTAACTTGATTAATCAAACTTGGAGCCTTGTCCTCAGGAACGAGTGCTTGATTTTCTTCCGAGTTTCCTTCACACAAGATGACGAGTACTTTTTTCAACCTGTCTTTTGTACTAAGACAATACACTATCTTGACAAAAGGTTGGGTTAGAGGATAAGTTCTATGATCTCAACTTTTAATCCATCTAATACATTGACTCAGAAAAGGTTAGAATGAAGGTCATAGCTAAAACATGCAACATTGATCAATATAACAAATGGATGCATATCAAAATAATCACACCTGGGTTGCATCATTCCTCTGAATGTGTTGGATCTTGAGATCCTTCTGGATCTACAGCAAGAGATCCCTTCTCCTGCAAATACTCTTTAATGTTTAACCATTTATACATATGTGAGTACATACCTTTGATGGCATTTTCAGGTAGTGGCACCATCTGGTAGTAGCGGTAATCATTACCAACTCTTAAAAACTTCAAGGGTGTTTGCAACTGGTGCTACAAATGCAACTGCAACTGCAATTGGTTATGAGATTGCAACTGTAACTGCAACTGATACTGCAACTGCAATTGGTTCTGAGACTGCATCTGCAACTACAACTTAGGGTTTTATGAGGAAATCCTATTTTTTCAAACTTCAAAATTTGAAATTCTGATCTAGGGGATAGATGCGCTGAACTGAGGTGAGTAAGGTGGTGCAGTTAGATTTATGAAAATCCAACTTTTACCCCCTCAAACTTGATCTACAGATTTTTGGACTAGTGCTTATGGTTTTCTGGTACTTCTGGTACTTCTGGTAGTCTGGTTTTCTGGTTTTCTGGTACTTTGTGAAACTAGGGTTTCACTTTTCGAGAGATATAGCAACTGAAAAGGTGTGCTGAAGGTGCCAAAATGATCCTTGGTGGAGGGCATACTTTTCTAGATGGTTTTAGGGCTGAAATACCTCACCAACAAAAATCCCTAATTTGCATGTACAACAACAATGGCATTTTTTCACTTTTCTCTTGTGAAAGATGCTCTCCTCAGCTTGGCTCTGATACCATGTTAATGTTTAAGCCATTATTATAGTTCCTTGCATTTCAATGAATAACAACAACATAAGATAAGATCACTGAGAAATACACAATCGAAAGAGACACATAAATTATCCTGGGAATCCCTCATGGGTAAAAACCCCCAACAAAACTTCCTTAATATAGATAGCTAATACAATGCCAAGAGATAACTGAAACAAGTACAGAAAGTCCTCTACCAAAGGTGCACCTCTCTCTCTCTCTTCTCAAATTGTAGCTCCAAAACTTGTCTCTCAGTGAACTAGTGAGTGTGTGTCTAAGTGAGGTGCTAGCCTCCCTATTTATACAATATTGACACATGTGGGAGTGTCTTTTCACTGGCAAGGCCGACTTCTTCTCCTGGGTGGTTATAACCACCTTTATTATATTCTGGGGCCGATTTCTCTTTTTGCCTATTACAATTACATTATGACCAATCCACAAAAGGGGATTTGGTCCTTTTACAATAGTCGACATGATCAATCCACAATGGGGATTGATCCAATGAATAATATATCAAATAATAATAAGAACACACTTTGCAGTTATATTATTTCAACAGTTATATGTAAGACATATGTTATATCTAATACATATAACATTTATGTTACATGTAATACATATAACATACATGTTATATGCATTCTCTCTTATAACACTCTACCTAGGTGTTTTAGTACCCAAACCATGTTCTTGATTTAAGACTCCACATGAGTTGACATAATACTCCTTTAGTCCTAAACAATTTTATAATTTAAACTTAAATTTTTGAAAATGGGTAGATATTCTTTTTAATTAATAGTTTTGTTAATAAATATTCGTTAATTATTATTAGTATGTATATATTTGTACACATTAGTAGTCAAATAGTGGAGTGAATGAATCCCTTGTCCCACAAACAAGAGGGTCTCATACACTAATTGATATTATTATTATTTTTATTATTATTAATATTATTAGCTAAGTTATAATTTAATGGTTTTTTAAAGTTAATGGTTTGGATTAAACTGGTCTTTTATTAAAGCTCATATTTATTAAGGCCATAAAATAAAATGACATAAAAATTTGAGAAATCAAAATAAAAAATTACAAGATATCAATGTTTCATATTTTGTATTATTAAGATATTAATTTTTCATAAGATATTAATTTTTATAAATATGTTATAAATTACTATATTACTACTAATATGATGCATTAATTCAAGATTTCCCAAATACAATATATAATTGGAACAAACTAGAGGATGGCCTTGAATGGATCCATCAAAGAATCCCCTAGGTATATCTTAGTCTACACAAAGCATGATCAAAACCCTAGGATTTTTCATTTTTGGGATCCACCAAAAATTATTTGGAGATTTTATTAATGAGATCGACTATTACTTCAAGAGGTATATCCTCATTTTTTAATATGACTCTATTGCGTACTATATGACATTGACTATTATGCATGGGAAACATTCTATCTACTTAACAAACTTATATGCCAACCATTCCTTGAGGAAGTCCTCGATCGACCCATTGGACCATGAGGATTTTTTATTGAATTCATTTTTCACAAGGCTTAGAACCTGTACATTTTATAGACAAGAGATAAAAATATGAGAAGATGTTTCCTCATTAGATTTTCACATCAAACATATATTTGGTCCCTTCCAACCCCTTTTGATGTCATTATCCCATGTCATGATATTAATGTTTATCACCAACCATAAATTTATTTTACTCCCCAACAAGGAATTGATCTTCCATAGGATACCTCACCACCATTTATTCTCTCTGTTGAACTATGCTTCCATGCCTACCTCGTATACCAATTTTGATGTGAATTCTCATGTTCCTGAGTTTTTAAACCAACAGAGCACTTCCTCCTCTTCTTATTTTAACCTAATATAATTGGATGTTAGTTTTCCTTTTTAATGATTCCATTCTTCCCCTTTGATACCTACCAACCCCAAGGCTTCTTTGAACTTCCATCTCGACCTCCATGTAGCTTCGGGGGATTGGCCTTTGGCATCTTCCATAGAGAAACTATCATTCGAGTAAAGGGACTAGACAAGAGGATCTAGGAGCCTATAATCATTCTCAACACCCATCCACGGGTCTTCCACAACTCTAACCTTTATTCCATTTCCAATCCTCCATGCCATCCACTACCATACCAAGAGAAAGGCTTGGACTAATGACTTCCAAACAATGGATCCTTTTGAGGACTTCCTCAGAAGTCTGAACCAATAACATGTCATGCATGTCTTTGTATTTCATAGCGCTTCTCCACATAGAGTTATTGTGAATAATCCTCCATAAAATATGACCTCTAAAAGATTGTACAAAAAGAAAAAAAAAAGGATTCTCCATACTCCAATATTTTTGGGAGTTTCCACACAACTCAATTTTACCAATGGAATGCCTCCCATCATGTGTTCTATAGATCAAAAAAATTTAAGACTAATATTTTTATTTTTATTTTCGTGAGGATTCCCTCTCGCACTATTGCAATCGACACCTAGTACACTCAGATACTCTCCAACACTGACTTTAGAAAAACTAATGCCCCCCCCCCCCCGCCCCTCAAGAGTAAATTGTTAACCCATATTGTTATCCGAGCTTCAACTTTCTTATATATCCATATACAATATACAAATTTGTAATTATTTTGTTTCAAAAGAAACCCAAGGTACTTGAATCCTATTTCTAGCATCCTTCCTTGGGAAATGAAGGAGCTCTCCAATTTGCTTCTTAAGTCTGCCAAACAAGAAATGGGAATTTAAACAATATTTGTCAAATTTTATCTCCATACCTGTAGCTTTAAAATGTAGATTCAACACTTCTTTGAATGTTCAAATGTCCCTCAACATCCCTTGGGTGAAACATAACAGGTCCTCAACAAAGAGGAGGTGAGAAGTATTTTTATGCTCTGTTACCTTGATTCCTTTGAGGTCACATTTTTCCTTTCCATTTTTAACCAACTTTCTCAATGCTTCAACCACTATTAGAAATAAAATTGGGGAAAACAAAGAACCTTGTTTTAGTTCACTTGATGCTCAAAAGAAGATGGATGGAGCTCCATTGATGAGCACCATAAATGAAATTGACTGAACACACCCAATGATCCCATTAACAACTAAAATATCCATACCTGTTTTCAACAACGTGAGTCAGAGAAACTTCCATCATACTCTATCGTAAGCTTTAGACAAGTCCAAATTAAGGATTGTTTCTTCATGATTGTGATGTTTGAATAAGTGAAGCGACTCTTGGGTGATTTCCACAACATCATGAATTTGTCTATGTTGAAGGAAACCAAATTGTTCTTCTGAAATAATCTCCATAACAATAGGCTTATGTATCCTAGGTATAATTTTGTCCACTAACTTGTAGATCACTTTGCAACATGAAATTGGTCGATGGTCCCCAAAGGTAACAACTTATTTTTTGGGGATGATAGTGACGAAAATGAAACTGAAGGAACCCAATACTTTCCCCAGCTTTGCAATTCCCTGAATACCTTTACCAAATCCTCCTTTATTAAATCATAGAAACCAAGAAAAACATGCATTGCTAACTTGTCAAGCCCTCAACTCTTACCTTTAGCATTTAACTGAGTGTGTCATGAATTTCAGTCTTTGAAACCTCTTCTACCATGGAGTGATTCATTTATTTTGTAAAATTTGGAGGGAATTTCATGATCACCTCAAGGATTTCCTGAGTTGGGGACCCAACGAGTTACTAAAAGAGAGATTTTAAATAGAGCACCCCCTTTTCAACTTTTCCTTAAAGGAATGATCCATAGTATAGTTTAAATATCTGACTTTATAAATCGTATTCACATTTTTGTGAAAGTTCATGAATTGGTGAAAACATTTAGTGTTATTATTGTCCTCTTTCATTGAAATTTCTCACTTTTAAGATTCTAGGTTTTCTCCTCTGTTTCCAAAATCATGTGCCACTTTGATTCATATGAACGTAAATGAGTAGGATGAGCAACCGAAAGGGTACCCACTACATTTCCTTTACAAAATTGAACAATATTTGACTCAAGCTCTTTAGGCTAGGCCTAGGTCCTTTCCTTAATGGTTTAGTGTGGTCTTTCGAAATCAACAGGGGAACATATTGCTCATCTCTACAGGAATCATGGGCCACACAACTAACAATGTAGAAGAGTTGTGGGATATTACAAGAGGTCTTCAAATATCTCTAGAGCTGGGATTTCACAAATTTATTATTCAAGGTGACTCTTAAGTGGTTCTCAACCTCTTCGGGAAAATTTTGAATGGAGCGGATCCAAATTTTTTTTTGCCTTGTTGGAAACTATCTTATGGGATCAGAACAATTGTAGTGCTCATCCGACCCCACCAAGATCTCATCCCCTCGCATGTGAGAAGAAAATAAAATCAGATTGCAGATGATCTTGCCAATATTCGAACTTCCTTGGAGGGATCGAACCTTCTCTGCCAAGCTTCCACCCACCAGATGTTGCCCATCCTCCATAGATGCACGGAAATAGCTCTGGCCATCAAAATTCCCCCAGATGGGGTGATAGTGCAGAGTAGGTGTCGCATGGAAAGGAATGGAGACAACCAATGAGGAATCAACCATCTGATAGGAGCATGTCCCTCCCTACCTCCCACACCATGAATTTAAAGCAACTTCATTGCTACTAGAGCGCCATTAATCATAGTGCACTCTTCTCTAGCCTCCCATCCATTCGATGGATCCGCCATTAATCTTATCATGTGTGTCCTCTCCTCTCAACGGTCTTTACATCACAAATTTCACCAACCTTGCGCTCATCTCTATTTGTTTCTGGTTGAGTCCTCCCGTATTTTGCATCCTCCTTTGGTGCTCCTTGGCCTTCTTCTCCTTCTCCCTGTTCTTGCTTTCCTTTTCTCTACTTCATCCATGCCAATAATATGAGGGAAGTCCAAACGTGACTCAACTTGGAAACAAAATCGATCTGATTTGGAAATTCGACCACCACCCACCTCTGCACCCTCACACAATTCATCAACCTTCTCGCCATCCTCTTCGAAGCAGTCCACCCATAGTCTCAGTGGTATTATGCCCCTCTCCTTTCCCTATGCATGCAAAATTGAATGGTTCGACCTCTTGGGAAACTCACTAGGCTTCAACCCAAGGCCAATACCAGAATTGGCCTCCTCTTCACAACCAACCCCAGTCGATCCTCCCAATTATCCTGAGAATTCTGCACCTGAGCCTTCTCCAGTTCATTTTCCACTGGTCCAATGTCTGAGTGAAGGTTTTCTTGGCAGCCATGGACAACATCAGGAGAAACCCCACTCTTTCTTAGATCGTGCCACCTGTGAAAAGGTACAAGACAACCTTGCAATTCTACAAGTCCCGGTGTTTGAAGTGCGTAAAGAAGTGGACAACCTATGTTTTTGTTTGGAGGTCTTGGATGGAAAGAGGACACAAATACTAAAAATACTTCCATCTTTGCATGGATCGTTCCATCTCTCAGAGGCGACACCCAATTCATTAGGGGAAAAATAATCGATATTGGTCCCATCTCCAAACAAGTATTCGATGGGGTATGCAACACGAGTCTCGGCTCCAACGCTCAAGGCCAACTCCTTGGACGCGGTGCCACGTTACAAGCCCACAACTTGAGTAGCATAGGTGTTAGCCTGCATGGCCTGCTGGTTGTTTTGATTACATTTTGTCATTTGTCACATTTAGTTATAATTTGTTATGTTTGTGTTACGTCAGTATTAGAGGATATAGTACTCTGAGTGAATCGGTTTCCCTCATGGGGTGATTCTACTCGAGGTGTTAGATGTTGTCTTAGGACTGTTTTTTTTGTTACAATGGTTATGGACCTAGGAGGGTGGCTGAATTGGTTTCCCCACAAGGAAATTCAGTAATTACAGTATGAGATAAACTATTGCTGCTGTAATTTTTTATTTTGAAAGAATTTTTATGGAAACTTACAAAAAAACAAATGTGATGCATTAAATCAAGATTTCCCAAATATAGTATATGTATTCATTTAAAAATAAAGTGTAAAACCCCTTGCCAATTTGTATGGTTAATATGATTCATTATTTAATATTTAATAATATTAAAGTATGGTATATATAATGGAACACTACTCAAATTATTTATTTTATATAATTAATATAATCCATTATTTGAAGAGTTCAAAAACCTTTTACTATTTTATATTTTAAATATGATTTATTTATAAGGGGTGGCACGTGTGCGTGGGAGTCTTTGCAGTGTCACAGTAAATCCACTTTCTTCTTATGCTTGTGGTTTGGGAAATGTTTCAAATAATTTTTTGGGGGCTTATTCTCTTTGGGAAGGTGTAAAAATAGAGAGAGAAAGGAGGATTCCTGAGATTGCTATCCTTGGTGATTAAATGATGCTGACTCAAGCTATTATGAAGAGATCCGTTGTCGGAAATATTGTCTTTAATGGAATCATGTGTCAATCCCTTGATCTTCTTGATAAGTTTGAGCAGGTCTCCATATTCCACATTAGACATGAACATAACTCTTGTGCCAATTACTTATCTAATGTTGGGTCTAGGCTCGACAAGGGAGAATTTTTGAAATGGCATAAGGCGCATTCTTCCCATTTCATAATTTCAACTCCTATGGATTTAATGATGTTGGAAAAGTGGCATGGTGCAGGCTTTGGAAGTTGGGTGCCCAGGTGGATCACACATATGAACATGAAAGGATTTGACTTTAGTGTTCACTGCAATCTATGCAAAGGGAGTTTCATATAGAAGATGGATTTTGCAATGGATGCCATTTATTCTTCAGGAGGTTTGGCTATATAATGCTCTTATCTGTGGTGTTTTTCGTGGATTCCTCTAGTTATATGTTGTTATTAGAGCACTTTCATCTACATAAATTTTGGGAATTTATTTTCAGGGTAGAGACATGTATCGTCGACATATTGAAATCATAAATATATGTCATTTGGCAGGTAAAACTGCAGGTGGTGAATACTACACCCAAGAAACAAAGAGAATTTCATGGGTTACTTGAAGCAAATGTTTCACCTTATTGAAAATGTATTAAACCCTTATTGGTACCCCTTAAAGAAATACAACATCAGAAGGAATATGTACATCACCATCACTCCCACATAGGGAGTCCCCTAGGTCTCTTGAAACCAACTATAGATCAGTCTATTAGTCTCCTAACTTCTATAGTGGCATTGATAACAACACTCAGGAGTACTATTCTCTAGTACTTGGGTAATCGGGTAGTATGGATAAGGGTACGGTTGATCCTCCATAGTTGGTTCCCTAAGATATTTGGAGGAGCACTATTCTTCAACCCTGCATGTTTATAAGAGAGATACAACACACGAAAAATCCTTGTCGATAGGAACCCTGCAAACCCTAATTGTGGGGAAAGGAATAGAATAAAACAACAATAGTAAGGCGCTTTTGTCATTCAATCATACTTCCTACATCCTGGTTGCAAAATTCCTATAGAATTTTCCATGTTAACAATTTGGGCATTTTTTCACTACAATATTCTCCAGGCTTGAGTATATAGTGGTTCCTCCGACACCCTTATTTTATACTTATCCCATTGGATTCCCATATTCTCCCTATTATCGATGGTAACTATCACTTGAAAGAATTTTTTTTTCCATGTAACCAAACACCCTTCCCAACACCCTTATTTTCCACCTATCCATTGACTTCATCTCTTTTCCCAGTCCACTGTTATGCCCTTCATCTGTAACCCTTTTTCCTGTGGACCCACCTACCCATTTTTTTCGTCTACAATAATGCTCTCTCCCACAACCAGGAAATCAATACTTTGATTTATGAGAACACAAAACACAAGGAGGAAATCAACTCCATTACTACCAAACTTGGCTCCCTCAATTCATCCATTGAGACCCTCAAGGGCCAACATATCTCCCTCAAGGACCAATACTCCACCATCAATGACACACCTCACAAATTGTTGATTCCATCTCTAAACCTTACCTCCTCAAAATAAACCTTCCAATCATGAAGACGTCGACTCTTCCAAATACCAAGACTTTCTTTCCAATCACCCTCAACATGAAATGTCTTCCCAGATTCGAGGAGAAAACATTTAATGGCCTCATTCCCAATGGATGGGTCACTCAAATGGAACATTATTTCTCATTGCATGGAATCACTTATGAGTTGGAAAAACTTCTTTACAGTGTCCTCTATTTGGATCCCAAATGTTTTCATTGGTGATAACAACGTAAACATTCACGCTAAGGGTATGCTTCTTGGACACATATTATGACCAATATTTAATAATTCTATGGCACCGATACAAACCATTTTGGCAGTTTGACCAAGTTGAAATAGTCTGGTGCAGTGGAAGGATTTATTACCTCCCTTGCAGACTTGCATTTCAGAATAGAGGGCATGTTAGGTGCCTTCTTGAGGGAATTCTTTGTCAATGGCCTAAAGGATGAAATCCAAGCTTAGGTAATAATGGATTTCTGCTAGACTTGCTTCGAAACTAATAAACGTTCCAATGAAGCACAATAGGTTGTCTCTTCTTGGCACTAAAAATTCTCTTTTATTCCTCATCGTAGACCTCCCTATATTTCCCCTCATACCACTCCTCTAAAGATCCTAAAATTAACAGAAGCATAAATGCATGAACGACAATGTAACAACCCGAACATTACGACTACAAGCGAAGCAGAAGGTGATTTTTTTTTGGGGGGGTTAAAGGCGAGTTGGTGACGACGATAATAGCTTAACCACACTACTGACGACGAACACAAGAATGCAATCCAAGCAATCGAAAACTAAGACTCTACACCCTGACATAAGGGCTACTGGGCTAACATGTGTAGAACAAAAGGGAGAAAAGACTACCTGCCTGAAGGAAACACGATCACGGCTACAAGCCAAAGGACAACATCCCCATCCTCACACAATGAATCTGACGAATGAGACTAGAACCTCAAGGTGTGCTAACCTAACCCCTAAAGGTGTTCAACCCATGCGCCGAAGCAACTTACAACACTCGACGACACTCGCACGAAATGCACCAACTCCGACCAAGTTATCATTTTCCGCTATCCAATAGGGCACGCCCTGATCCCCTCATCCAGAATCATGTCATCCCCAGATGATAGATGTGTCAATAACCGGGGTGCAACCCATCCTAATGGGACCAAGGATTCAAGAAAATCCAGTGTGCCAGAATGCGAAACAAAAGACACGAAGACTACACCCACACCCCAAGCATCCGATCAATGCGACTCGAGAAAATGTTTCTCAAAGAATAAAAATGCAACTGTTACATGACTTCGCCAACACCCCATTCATTCACCAAGTCTAAACTTGTCCAATTTACCATTTAATTAACATTACTTAAAATCTAACTAGCATACCTAAATTATAAAATAACCATTTAGTTGACAATCAGATAGACATTAAATACAACCAATTTAGCAAGTCTAACTACCATTGTCCATCATTACCATCTAATTGACAAATCTAATTTAATTAATATTTGAACCATAAACTACAATTACCATCTAAACTAACATTAATGAAAATCAATGGAGCAAGTCTAAATTAAAAAAAAAGGGTCATCAATGTACCATCTAAAGTGACCTTAAATGCAAATCAAGTCAATACTAAAATTGTAATTATAATTACATTCTAATCTAACTGTTTAATTATTAAGAAAACTAGATTTACAAGTCTAGTCTAAGTGAAACTAGGCTGTCTACTCATTAAAGATTGTCTAATCATATTAAAGGTTGCTCTATCCAACTAATGTTTTCAATAAAACTAATGACATCCCTTCCAAGTAAAACTGACAAATTATAAAAATATTTATATTTCTATACTATCTCCCAAGGACAATTCTGGCTATGCCAAGGGCATATGGTAGTGGACTTATCACATGCATTGGTCCAAGTCTAAAATTCACATTGCAGAATCTATATCATATAGGCTGGATAAAATGTTACACCATTAATACTCAAAACACGGTCAGACAACAATCTATGTCAGTAATTAAAAGGTCGCTACCTTGCAACCTATAACAACGCTGTCAGATAAAAGAAAAACGTTGTCAAGAGAAGGTAGATATAACTGCACTGCCATCAATAAAACCATAACTACCAGAAGTTGTAATCGGATTTCCAAATAAGGAGGATGTGGTACCTTACTCACCACAACAAGAATATAAGATCGTTGTTCTACACAGTTGAATGCACATGTATGTTGAACGGTCTAGGGAAAAAATCGTGGGCAAGGGACGTAGTTTTCCCAATATTTATATTGTTACAATTGTCGGGGTAAGGTGTCACAACAATTAAGTAGTTTACGATTTGCAGAGGTAAAGGTATATACAACAATTACATATTTTACAATCATAGAGGTAATGGTATATACAACAATTACATAGTTTACAAATCATAGAGCTAAAGGTATATACAACGATTACATAGTTAGGGATCGAGATCCTTAACAAAATTTATTCATTGTTTTCTAAATACCACAAAAGAGATTTAAGAGAACCCACTCTCTTTTAAATTGAATTAACTTGGACTGGCTACAACCAATGATAAGCTCTGGAATTAAGTCTATTCTCCTTCAACACTTTATAATGGCCAAATTGCAGGCAACCAAAAAAAATAAAAGCGCAGGGATACATTCACCCTCTAGGTAGTATTGCTAAGAAAAAAAAATGTAGACCAAGGCACAAACACAGACAAATGTTCTGTTTTTAGTCAAGGGCCTTCTAGCGCTCGAAGGGAACAGTCCAACAATGAATTTCAGAATAAAATTGAACACAGAACAATTCGTTGAATAAAATGAGAAACACAACAATCTCTTAAAGGGACAATTCTTCCACAACACTGAGTCACTTGGTAAGACATAAGCCACCATAGAGGCATTCACATTAGTCGCAGTGATTACACCATGGCATAAGTATTTTGTAAGAGAAGAGAAATCGTCCCAATAATTGCAAAAATGACCATTCCAAGAAAACGCAGAAGTCGATCATATTAAAAAAACCATAGAGATCAAGTCAACAACGCAGAGGTCATGTCAATCGCAAGAGGGAACAATGAAATTAATCAGCCGAGGTAAAATACGGAGGTAGATGGCTTGACAGGATCATCCTTCTTTTATCATCCATGCACATAAAAGAAGGGTGTTGAGATCCATAGGTCTATTAATGCTGAAGTGACGACCATAGATCAGGCTCCTGGTCGACTTCTCAGGAGAGGAATGATGAGCTAGGGATGAAAGGAAAAAGAAACCACAACCTTCACAAATCAATACAACACACAACGGTCAAGACATTCCAGGAAATGAAGGCCATGGGATTCAATCAATCATTGAGCTAGGCTAAGAAAAATTTCAGTCATCAATCTAGACAATCAGTTCACTTACCCAATTAAACATGCATATCCAAGAATAAATCCTACAACAATCTACCATACAAAAATGAAGAGAGCGTACCATTGCCTGATCGCCCGCTCTGAGTGGATGTCCCGCGTGCTTCGTGCAACTCCCGCTTGCTGATCAAAGAGACTTCACCAGTACCTCCCAGCCAATGCTAGGGGTACTCTTCTCCCCCCTTATCCCCCTGAGCCACAAAGGGGCCACACACGCTAACCAGAGAATCAACTAGCTCTCAGCTCGCCTCGCAAGGCCGAGCTACCACTCCTCACCGAGCTGGGTATCCCAACTCCCACAAGCTAAGTCAGTCAAGTAGATATTTCTGTAGCGTAACGTTACGCAAATAAAAAGAGATTCTTCATCCTTCTCCTCCGTACATTATATAGAGTTTTGAAGTCCCTTACTTTCCTAAAATCTCATTTAATTAAGTTTTTAAAAATTAAATCCTTAAAATTCCTCCCCGTACAGGTGTCACCGATCCCCTTCATTCCTCCACAAATTAATTTCTTTAATTAATTAATTTTCCTTATTTCCCTCACCCACCTATAGTCACTCCTAGAATCACTCCTAGGTGTCCCCAAATTCTCTTACAGGTTTTAATGACTTTCCCCATTATCAATTTGCTAGTTCAGTTTTAAATTAGAAACTTCTTAATGGTAGATACCTTACTAAGTTTGAGTTTCTTCTTTTTCCCTTGGGTTTCCCTTTTCTTCTTATGTTTCCCTCTTTTCCTAGTTTCCTAAATATTTTAGATTTCCCTTTTTCCCCTTTTCATGTAGGACTCAAATTGGTAGGTTTAGAAATTAACCCCCTTTTTCCTTTTTCCCTTTTTAGTTAATAATTTTAAATTATCATAAATAATAAAACAAGTATTTCCCTTTTTTTTAAATTTTACCCTAATAGATTTTTATGAATCATTTAAATTGCTTACCCCCTTATTGTTACAAGATTTAATGAAGAGTATAATTATTATTTATGTTTTTTTTTTTTTTTAAATAGATAGATAAAATTTTACCACTAGCATAATTTAGACTTAGACCTTAAATTTTCGTGTTGGGCGACATTTTATTAGGGAATTTTTTTTTTTAAATTCTTAATACATTATTCATCCTAAGGCCATCTAGGTTCATTCATTTATCATCAACAATGCAACGTGGCCTTTAGGACGCACTAGGTGCTCAAAGGGTGCCACTCACCTTAATCTGTTTCCCTTGCATGACGTGCCCTTTAGGATGCACTATGTGCTCCAAGGGTTCCACTCGCCTCTTTCCATTTTTCTTGCGTAACGTTCCCTTCAGGACGCACCACGTGCTCCAAGGGTACCACTTGCCTCTTCATTGACTTGGTAGACATCAAAAACCCCTGGAGTCAATACTTCGCCAGGTGAACTTGTGGGGTACTAAGAGATAAAATATACGAGGCAAAACAAACACGGTGAGGCTACGCTCACTTCTTGATATTAAACGAAGACGGATTGCATCCTTATATAGGAAAAGACTCTCCCGAGTCGGCTACATGCAAACCAGAAGACAACTAGACAACTGACTATGAACTGAGAACTAACTCTTCTAACTGGCGCTTACAACTGGCGCTTATTACTGGAGTGAATAACTAGATAACATCTCCATTACTTCCAAGTCTCCCCCTTAATGGAGAATGGATTGACTTC
>ML784922.1:467168-491408 GCA_009831015.1 Picea engelmannii | reverse complement strand
GTTAGGAATAAACCATATTCATAAAATAAATCACGCTGCATGCACATAAAATAAACCACAGATTTTCACACTCATGGATTTTCAAACTCCACGCTGCATGCAGTTCTCGCACCTCACGCTGTAGTGGCCTGCGGGAATTTTTTCGCACCTTCTCCTCGTGGCTCTGATACCAAGATAAAATATACGAGGCAAAACAAACACGGTGAGGCTACGCTCACTTATTGATATTAAACGAAGACGGATTACATCCTTATATAGGAAAAGACTCTCCCGAGTCGGCTACATGCAAACCATAAGACAACTAGACAACTGACTATGAACTGAGAACTAACTCTTCTAACTGGCGCTTACAACTGGCGCTTATTACTGGAGTGAATAACTAGATAACATCTCCATTACTTCCAAGTCTAAGGGCCTCTAAGGAATAAGGCCCCAACCATATTTCCCTCCCCTTAGAATCATCGTGAGCGATTGTCGCAGTCTTCCCTCATGGCATAGTCTTCCCTCATGGCATCATGGGTCCTCTCGAACTAGGTAAATGTTAACATATAGTTCGAGCCACGACGGGAGTGCTAATAGGTTGTGGTAGGGTTGTTGTTCACACCTCTCCCTTAACATCTTTGTTAGTTGTGCATGACCCCTTTACTCCACATGTGAGTCTGGTCGGTAAGCTATCGTCAGCTTGCATCATCAACAAATTATGTCAGAATATATCCATATCATATCATCTAATCAGATGCACTAATATCACAATAAAACAATCAAACACCGAAGGTACACTCCCCGACTCGATCCAGAGTCCAAGGGGTTCCATCGATGCCTCTGCATCCTCGAGGTCCAAAATCCTACACACTCAGTAAAACCGATTTAATAGCACCTGTCTATGTCAATGCAGTAAAACAAGTCATCAACCCATAATGCCTCATAATCAGAATCCAATGTTTTAATAGCATAATAATCCGGATCACTTGTGAGCAAGTGTGCCCAAAGAATAAGTTCGCTCAGTGCACTAGAGAGGGATGTTACATACACCCCCTCTTGGTCTAAACTTCATCCCAAAGTTTCATAGTATAAGTGTCGAATAATGTGTATCACAGTAACATAATTCTATCTATAAAAAAAAATTGGAAATGACTAGTGCATATCATATGCATCATCCCAGGTCACCTAGTGCGAACAATAGTTTTCCCACTGGACCTTGACTGATCTACTGTTTGACATCATAGCTATTGAATGCAATGATCCAAGATGTGGATTGACTCAGCCATGAGTGCCTCCTCATCTGATACCTGCAAGGAACTCATGTCAATAACATGTGTAGGATCACTAATATGATGTCTCAAAATAGATACATGCAAAACATCGTGCATACGCCTCAAAGAATCAGGCAAGGCTAGTCGATAGGCCACGGGCCCCTTTCTCTCCACAATTTCAAAAGGTCCCACAAACATAGGAGATAGTTTATCTCCCTTTCCAAACTTGATCGAACTCTTATGCAGTTTTAACCGTAAGAAGACTTGATCGCCAACCTCGTAACTACGATCGACATGGTGTGCATGGACATAACTCTTCTGTCGATCCTGTGCTTCTTTAATCCTTTGTCTTATCATTTTCATTTTCTCTTCCATTTCTTGGATCACTTCTGGTCCCAACAGGACCTTACCCTCAAGCCGATTCCAACTCAAAGGCATTTGACATGGTCGCCCATAAAGAAACTCAAAAGGTGCCATCTTAATGGTGTTTTGGTAGCTGTTGTTATAAGCGAATTCCACCAGTGCTAAGAATTCTTCCCAAATATTTTGTTGGTCCATCATGTACATACGCAACATGTCCTCCAAGGTTTGGTTCATTCGTTCGGTCTGCCCACCAGTCTCTGAGTGATGCGCAATAGTGAAGTTAAGTTGGGTTCCCAAGGCCTCTTGGAAACTCATTCAAAATCGTCCAGTAAACACCGATCCACGATCGGATATAATCCTCTTAGGCATGCCATGCCTAAGAGGAAACACCATAAATATGCATGGTCTCTGACTCAAAGCATCTGCCACTCAGTTCACTGTTCCTTTTATGTAAGTAATCTCAAAGTCTTACACACTAAGCAATTTCGACCAACGTCGTTGTTCCGCTTTCATGTTGCTTTGCGTAAATATGTGTTGTAGTCCACAGTGGTCAGTCTTTAGTTCAAATTTTCATCCAACAAGGTAGTGTCTCCAAAAATTCAAGGAATATATGATGGCTAACAACTCCAAATCGTGCGTCACGTAGTTCTCCTCATGCCTTCTCAGTTTCCTCGAGATGTAAGAGATCACTCATCCATTTTGCATCAAGACTCCGCCTAATCCTTCATTGGATACGTCAGTGCATACCAAGAATTCTGCGTCCATGTCATGGAACTTTAGTCTCGGTGATGTTGTCAACAACTCCTTGAGCCTACGAAATGATTTTAGGCATTTCTCGGTCCAAACAAACTTCTTGTTTTTCTTCTGCAATTTCGTGATTGGATTTTCTATCTTCAAAAATTCCTCGATGGACCATCGATAGTATCCTGCTAAAACCATGAAGCTACGCACTTCTAGGACATTCGTCAGCGCAAGCCATTCCATAATAGCCTCGACCTTGGCCAGATCCACAACGATGCCTTCATCGAAGATGACATGCCCTAAGTAGTGAATCTTCGATTGATAAAACGAGAATTTGGACAACTTCCCATACAATTTGTGCTCTTGCAAACACTGAAGTACCAAGCGTAAGTGATCATCATGGTCCTCCTTCGTCCGAGAGTAAATCAAAATATCATCAATGAATACTTGGATGAACTTTTCCAAGTACTCGTGGAACACCCCATTCATCAAACTCATAAATACCCCTGGGGTGTTTGTCAGTCCAAATGGTAAATAAATAAACTCGTAATGTCCAAACCTTATCTTAAAGGAAGTCTTAGGGACATCATCCTCCTTTATACATAACTGGTGATACCCTGATCGCAAATTGATCTTTGAGAACACCGTCACACCCTTCATCTGTTCGAACAAATCATCAATCCTCAGCAACGGATACTGATTCTTGATTGTGGCCTTGTTCAATTGATGGTAGTCAATGCAGAGCCTCCACAACCCATCCTTCTCTCGTATGAAAATAACAGGCGCACCCCACAGTGACACACTTGGACGTATCAGTCCCAGGTCTAACAATTTCTTCAGTTGCATTCTCAACTCTTGTAACTCTGGGGTCAACATCTGATAAGGCGTTCTAGTTATCAGTTCATTTCTTGGTTTTAGGTCTATAGTAAAATCCAATTCCCTCTCCGGCGGCATCCCAGGTAACTCCTCCAGAAAGACATCTGCAAAATCTCTCACCATAGGAAGGTGATCTAAACCTTCTGCTATTCCCTTCTCGTTTAGCGCAAGGATCGCATAAAGCTTACATCCCTTGCGTATGCTCTTCCGAAGCTGTAAGGAAGAGATGAACCTCAGGGAAACTCCCTAGTTCCAGCCTACAATCACACGTCTTTGTCCCTCATCATCAACCAAGCTCAACTGTTTCGTCTTGCAGTTGAGTATCGCCTCATGTGATTCCAACCAGTCCATACGGATCATGACATCATAAGATCCTAAGATTGTGACGTACAGGTTGGCCCTGGTGACAAACTCTCCTAGGTTAAGGATACAACCCATAACCTTTCCTCCAACCTTTTGTTTGGCTCTTGAGGCTGTCTCTACGAAGCTAAACTCATATTGTTCGACTGCCTTTACCTTAATCCTTTTTAGTGCTGCACTAGAAATGAAACTCTTGAGAGCACTAGGATCTATCAAAATAATAAGGGTCTAGACAACGATGGTACCTGTCGTCTCAAGCATAGTCCATTGATGCTCTACCTGGCGGTTATTAACCGTTGCATGAATCCGATGGGCCTTGCCCATATCTCCCATGTTAGTGGGTCCAGCTGATCCAGACACTCTAGTCCTCTCCACAAGGTAGTCACATTGGTGGTGTGTCTCCCCACACGTCCAACACCCCTTCTTTGGCCCAATAGTCTTGGTACCCGAAGTAGAATATGACAGCCCACTGACCTGGAATCCTAGTCTGTTCGGCTAAATGGGCCTAAACTGTTATTGTTGTGGTCGACGCTGCTGCTAATGCTGTGGTCCCCGATAAGGTGTTCACTGTTGTGGCATCAGTCCCCGAGGTGTAGTGAAAGTGGGTCCCCTCTAGAAGCCATGATACCCTGGCGTATGTATGGCTGGTGTCTGATGCTACTATGCACCAGATGAAACCTGCTCTGCTGGTCTTGCTGGAGTCCTGGTCTGACCCCCACTGATAAGCTCCTCCTTTTCTATGAGGGCCTTCTAGATGACATCATGCAAGGTTTGAGGCATCAAAATCCTAACCTTTGCACGTATGCTATCATTAAGGCTGAACACGAACCTGTTGACCTTAAGTTTCTCAGTGTTAATATGCAGAGCATACCAGAGAAACTCCATAAAACGAGCCTCGTACTCGGGCACCGTACGACCACCCTATCATAAGGTGTTGAACTAGTTGAGCTGACTCTCAATGAATTCCTCTGATAGGTATCTCTCTCGGAATAGTTCCTCAAGAAGTTCCCATGACATGTCTTCGAAAACCATGTTCAGCTGCAGTAGGAGCGTCTTCCACCATAGAGGAGCGCTTCATTTTAGTTGGAAGACTGCCATGCAGACCTTTATGTTGGAGGTATAATCGCGAAGTGAAAATCACATCATCATATTCTACAACCATCCCTTGGCGTCTGCATCGTCCGAGGCACCAAAGAACTCGAGAAATTTTACCTTCTCGAGCTCCCAGTGAATGCTACTAGTACTAACCGGAGCTCGCGGTGGACCCTCAGGGGGTGTCTGCACTCTGGCCTCATCTCTATGAAAATGGATGATCAGTGCCTCAGACATGCACTGAAAAGATCTCATCATTCCGACCACAACACCAACTGCTATCTTCTCCTACCTAACAACCTATTCATCTCCATGGGGGTTACACCCCTCAGGCGTGGATGCTACTGGAGGCGTCGTGCCTCCTCCCCTAGAATCCCTTCATCTGCCTCCACGACATCCTCTAACCATGATTACTTGCATGTATACAAGTGAACTCAATTAGCAACATTATAATCAAATCATATCAACGAAATCCGTAGCGATCCCTAGTCACGTGTTGAACCGGCTCTGATACCATGTGTAACAACCCCAAAGTTACGACTACAAGCGAAGTAGAAGGTAATTTTTTTTTTTTTGGGTTAAAGGCGAGATGGTGGCGATGACAATAACTTAACCACACAACTAATGACAAACATAAAAACTTAATGCAGTCCACACCCTGACATAAGGGCTACTGGGATAACATGTGTAGAACAAAAAGGAGAAAAGACTACCCGCCCGACACAAACATGATCACGCCTACAAGCCAAGGGACAACATCCCTATCCCGACACAATGACTTTGATGAATGATACTATAACCTCAAGGCGCGCTAACCTAATGCCTGAAGGCGTTCAATCCATGTGTCGAAGCAACTTACAACGCTCGACGACACTCACACAAAAGGCACCGACTCTGACCAAGTTATCATTCACTGCTATCTAATAGGGCATGCCCTAATCCCCTCATCCAGAATCATGTCATCCCCAGATGATAAATGCATCAATACCTCGGGCGCAACCCATCCCAATGAGACCAAGGATTCAAGAAAATCTAGCCTGCTAGAATGCGAAACAAAAGACAAGAAGACTACACCCACACCCCAAGCATCTGGTCAACGCGACTCGAGATGACATTACTCAAAGAAGAAAAATGCAATTGTTATGTGAATTCGCCAACACCCCATTCGTTCATCAAGTCTAAAATTGTCCAATTTACCATTTAATTAACATTACTTAAAATCTAACTAGCATGCCTAAATTATAAATTAGCCATTTAGTTGACAATCAAATAGACATTAAATACAACCGATTTAGCAAGTCTAACTACCATTGTCCATCATTACCATCTAATTGACAAATCTAATTTAATTAATATTTGAACCATAAACTACAATTACCATCTAAACTAACATTAATGAAAATCAATGGAGCAAGTCTGAATTAAAAAAAAAGGGTCATCAATGTACCATCTAAAGTGACCTTAAATGCAAATCAAGTCAATACTAAAATTTTAGTTATAATTACATTCTAATCTAACTGTTTAATTATTAAGAAAACTAGATTTACAAGTCTAGTCTGAGTGAAACTAGGCTGTCTACTCATTAAAGATTATCTAATCATATTAAAGGCTACTCTATCCAACTAACATTTTCAATAAAACTAATGACATCCCTTCCAAGTAAAACTGACAAATTATAAAAATATTTTTATTTTTATACTATCTCCCAAGGACAATTCTGGCTACGCCAAGGGCATACGGTAGTGGACTTATCACAGGCATTGGTCCAAGTCTAAAATTCACATCGCAGAATCTATATCATATAGGCTGGATAAAATGTTACACCATTAATACGCAAAACACGGCCAGACAACAATCTATGTCAGTAATTAAAAGGTCGTTGCCTTGCAACCTATAACAGTGTTGTCAGATAAAAGAAAAACGTTGTCAAGAGAAGGTAGATATAACTGCACTGCCATCAATAAAACCGTAACTACTAGCAGTTGTAGTCGGATATCCAAATAAGGAGGAGGTGGTACCTTACTCACCACAACGGGAATATAAGATCGTTGTTCTACATAGTTGAATGCATAGGTATGTTGAACGGTCTAGGGAAAAAATCATGGGCAAGGGACGTAGTTTTCATAATAGTTATATGGTTACAATGGTCAGGGTAAGGTGTCACAACAGTTAAGTAGTTTACGATTTTCATAGGTAAAGGTATATACAACAATTACATAGTTTACAATCACAGAGGTAATGGTATATACAACAATTACATAGTTTACAAATCACAGAGCTAAAGGTATATACAACGATTACATAGTTAGGGATCGAGATCCTTAACAAAATTTAATCATCCTTTTCTAAATACCAAAAAACATATTTAAGAGAACCCACTCTCTTTTAAATTGAATTAACATGGACTGGCTACAACCAATGATAAGCTCTGGAATTACGTCTATTCTCCTTCAACACTTTATAATGGCCAAATCGCAGGCAACCAAAAAAAATAAAAGCGCAGGGATGCATTCGCCCTCCAGGTAGTATTGCTAAGAAAAACAAATGCAGACGAAGGTACAAACGCATAAAAATGTTCCATTTTTAGTCAAGGGCCTTCCAGTGCTCAAAGGGAACAGTCCAACAGTGAATTTCAGAATAAAATTGAACAAACAACAATTCGTTGAATAAAATGAGAAACATAGCAATCTCTTAAAGGAACAATTCTTCGACAACGTTGAGTCACAAGATAAGACATAAGCCACCGTAGAGGCATTCACATTAGTCGCATGGATTATACCAGAGAATAAGTATTTTGTAAGCGAAGAGAAATCGTCCCAATAATTTTAGAAATGACCATTCCAAGAAAACGCAGAAGTCGATCATATTAAAAAAAACGCAGAGATCAAGTCAACAATGTAGAGGTCATGTCAATCATAAGAGGGCACAATGAAATCAATCAGCTGAGGACAAATACGAAGGTAGATGGATTGAAAGGATCTTCCTTCGCTCATCATCCACACATAGGAAAGAAGGGCATTGAGATCCATAGGTCTATTAACGCCGAAGTGACGACCATAGATCAGGCTCTTGGCCAACTTCTAAGGTGAGGACTGATGAGCTAGGGACAAAAGGCAAAAGCAACCACAACCTTCACAAATCAATACACCACAGAGCGGTCAAGACATGCTGGGAAACGAAGGCCATGGGAGTCAATCAATCATCGAGCTAGGCTAAGAAAAATTTCAGTCATCAATCTAGACAATCAGTGCACTTACCCAATTAAACATGCATATCCAAGCATAAATCCTACAACAATCTACCATACAAAAATGAAGAGAGTGTACCATTTCATGATCGCCCGCTCGGAGTGGACGTCCCGCGCGCTCCGTGCAACTCCCTCTTTCCGACCGACGAGACTTCAACGGTACCTCCCAGCCAATGTTAGGGGTACTCTTCTTCCCCATTATCCCCCCGAGCCATAAAGGGGCCACACACGCTAACCAGAGAATCAACTAGCTCCCAGCTCGCCTTGCAAGGCCGAGCTACCACTCCTCACTGAGCTGGGTATCCCAACTCCCACAAGCTAAGTCAGTCAAGTAGAGATTTTTGCAACATAACGTTATGCAAACAAAAAGAGATCCTTCATCCTTATCCTCCCTTCATTATATAGAGTTTCGAAGTCCCTTACTTTCCTAAAATCTCATTTAATTAAGTTTTTAAAAATTAAATCCTAAAAGTTCCTCCCCGTACAAGTGTCACCCATCCCCTTCATTCCTCCACAAATTAATTCATTTAAGTAATTAATTTCTCTTATTTCCCTAACCCACCTAGAGTCATTCCTAGAATCGCTCCTAGGTGTCCCCAAATTCTCTTACAGGTTTTAATGACTTTCCCCGTTATCAATTTGCTAGTTCAGTTTTAAATTAGAAAGTTCTTAATGGTAGATACCTTAATAAGTTTGAGTTTCTTATTTTTCCCTTGGGTTTCCCTTTTCTTCTTATGTTTCCCTCTTTTCCTAGTTTCCTAAATATTTTAGATTTCCCTCATTCCCCTTTTCATTTAGGACTCACATTGGCATGTGAAGAAATTAACCCCCCTTTTCCTTTTTCCCTTTTTAGTTAATAATTTTAAATTATCATAAATAATAAAACAATTATTTCCATTTTTTTTAAATTTTACCCTAACAGATTTTTATGAATCATTTAAATTGCTTACCCCCTTATCATTACAAGATTTAACAAAGAGTATAATAATAATAATAATAATAATTATTATTATTTTTAAATAGATAGATAAAATTTTACCACTAGCATAATTTAGACTTAGACCTTAAATTTTCATGCTCGACGACATTTTATTAGGGAATTTGTTTTTAAAAATTCTTAACACGTTATTCATCTTAAGGCCATCTAGGTTCATTCATTTATCATCAACAATGTGAAATGCCCTTCAAAACGTACTAGGTTCTCCAAGGGTGCCACTCGCCTTAATCTGTTTCCCTTGCGCGACGTGCCCTTCAGGATGCACTACGTGTTCCAAGGGTGCCACTCGCCTCGTTCCATTTTTTTTTGTGGCGTGCCCTTCAGGACGCACCACGTTCTCCAAGGGTGCCACTCGCCTCTTGAGTTACTTGGTAGACATCAAAAACCCCTGGAGTAAATACTCCGCCAGGTGAACATGTCAGAGACTAAGGGCTTCTAAGGAATAAGGCCTTCGCCTCATTGTGCAACCCTTACAATCGTCGTGAGTGACTGTTGCAGTCTTCCCTCATGACATCGTGGGTCCTCTCGAACTAGGTAAATGTTAACCTATAGTTTGAGCCACGACAAGAGTGCTAGTAGGCTGTGACAGGGTTGTTGTCCACACCTCTCCCTCAACATCTCTGGTAGTTGTGCATGACCCCTTTACTCCACATGTGAGTCTGGTCGGCAAGCTATCGTCAACCTGCATCATCAACGAATCATGTAATAATATATCCATATCATATCATTTAATCAGATGCACTAATATCACAGTAAAACAATCAAACCCTAATGGTACACTCCCCAACTCGATTTGAAGTCCAAGGGGTTCCATCGATGCCTCTTCATCCTCGAGGTCCAAAATCCTACACACTCAGTAAAACTGAGTCAATAACACATGTCTATGTCAATGCAGTAAAACAACAAGTCATCAACCCATAATGCCTCATAATCAAAATCCAATGTTTTAATAGCATAATAATCCAGATTACTTGTGAGCAAGTGTCCTCAAAGAATAAGTTCGCTCAGTGCACCAGAGCAGAATGTTACAGTCAACTCAAGGGTATTTTCTATAATTGTGATGATGATATTTTATGGGGCACAAGTATAAAGAATATGAAATTTTCATGGCCATTTCTGAGGATGTTTCAGATGAGGATGTTGATGTTTCCCCTATTTAAGAGCTACTCCTAGCAGATGATCCTAATCCACCCTCTAATCCTCTAGAATTTCAACTATTGATTTCGATGAGCACCCTCACTGGCTTATCTACTCGCCAAACACTCAAGTTAATTAGCTACATTGATAAAAGGAAAGTCATCATCCTAGTTTATAGTGGCAACAACCATAATTTTATCCATCACTGCATTGCCCAAGAAATAAATTGTTACATCCATGTTGTCAACAGTTTTCAATTCTTGATTTCCAATTGTGATTCCATGAAATGTGGGGGACTTTGTGAAAATATGTGCCTACAAATTGGTTAGTACCATCTGGAATCTCATATGTTTGCTATCTATATGGGTGGTTGTGACATTAGTCTTAGTGATAAATGGTTATGCACTCTTGACCCCATCACCATGTATTTTAAGTACTTAACCATGCAATTAAAACAAGAGGGAAAACAATATGAGTTCCATGGAATCCCAACATACACCCCTGAATCATCACTTCCCACCCCATGGACAAGCTACTAAAAAATTATTATTTTAGCATTATTTACCAACTCCATTCCATTTAAGCGATTGAGACACTCTCTCTTCACCCCACACTCCAATATATACTCTCCCAACACCAAGTTGTTTTTAACACTAACCATGGAATTTCCCCTTCCCGTGGCATCCATGATCATTCCATTACTCTGGTACTATGTAATATTCTTCCCAAAATTTTCCCTAACCATCATCATGGGGTCTCCATTCATTGAACCTATGACAAAGCATGTTTGTTCGTGGGATATTAAAGAATACCCCTAATTTCAATAGATATTGATAATTACCTCTCCAAATATTTTTTTTAACCCCTCTCCCAATACTTTTTTCCAATTAAAAAACCCTATTTTTACTAGATATCCCATATTTTTACCAAACACCCTTTTTAATACCCCGCAATACCAAAAAACTCCCCCATACCTTATATCCCCCCTCCTAATACCTACAATTTATTTTCTCTGTTTTTCATATTTTAAAAACCCCCTTTACAAATTAAAGTGATAAGATATTGTTCATTAAGGTAAATCCCCCATCATCGTCATCCCTTTTCCTAGAAAAATGAAACTGAGAAAATTGTTCCATATTTTCTAGAAGCAAGTGTTATCCATCCTAGTACCAACCCCTATTCTTCCTCTATAGTCATGCTACTCAAGAAAGAAGGAAATTGGTGCATGCATCCATAACTTCTTCGCCTTAAAAAACTCTAATCAAGAAAAAATTCCCATTCAAGTCACTCATGATAATTTGGATGAATTGAATGGTGCTCATTACTTTACCAAACTTGATCTTGGTTCTTTCTAACACTAGATACATATGAAAGCATAATCCATTCCCAAGACTGGACTTAGAACTCATGAGGGTCACCATGAGTTATTGGTCATGTTCTTTGGCCTATGTAATTCCCTCTCCACTTTTCAAATTCTAATGAATCATGTCTTCCATCCTTTCTGCAATTATTTTTTCTTGATTTTGTTTGATGATATTCTCATCTATATTAAAACTTGGAAATCCCATCTCACCCATGTGGTTGAATTTATACATATAATATCTAAACACAATTTTTTTCTCAAACATTCTAAACATGATTTTGAAGTCCTTGAAGTTGATTACCTAGGTCATATTGTAGGAAAGGATGGTGTACGGGTGGATCTTAAGAAAATTTAAGCTGTGAAGGACTAGCCTCTCCCTAAAATAGTTAAAATATTTCATGATTTCTTGGATTTAATGGGCTATTATCACAACCTTGTTTATAATTATGGAAACATTTCATCTCCTCTCACTTCTCTTATAAAAAATAATGCTTTCAGTTTCACTCGAGTGAATGATCAATCCTTCCACACCTTGAAAGAGGCCATGTGCGCAAATCCTATCCTAGCACTACCAGACTTCAATAAGACTTTTTTTTCCTGGAACATAATTCTTCTTAGAAAGAAATTGGGGCTTTCTCATGCAAGATGGAATGTCTTTGGATTTCACTAGAAAAAAACCTTTTGAGAAACATTTGGACCAACCAACCTATGAAAAGGAAGTGTCAGATATTCTGGATACAATGAATCTCTAGCTTATCTCTTGGGGAAACTTTTTGAAATTAAAATTTCTCATTGTAGCCTCATGTGTTTTCTAGAACAAAGAGATTCACCCCTGGAGCAACAAAAATGGGTGACCAAGTTGTTTGGATATGATTATGAGATCATTTACATTAAGGGAAAATAAAATGTGGTTTTTGTTTCTCTTTCAAGGGAAATGATGAAGAAGGGTCCATATTTTCCCTCTCTTTCATTGTCATAGATTGGCTCGAAGCCATTTGCCAAGAATGGTTCCAAGACCCCAAATTTTCTAACCTAATTGAATAGTTGCAACATGATTCTCAAGTTTCTCTAGGATGACCTTGGAATAATGAAGAGATCCACTATAAGCATCACTTGTATTTAAGAAAACAATTGAACCTTAAATCCATTGTGCTATGTGCTCTTCGTGCTTCACCCATATCTAGAAATTAAGGCTTTACCAAAACCTATGAAAAGGTCAAACATTCTTCTTTCTAGGAAAGTATGAAATATGACATAATTACCTTTGTGGTTGAATGCGATACCTTTCAACGCAATAAGTGATAAACACTCAAAGAACCAAGAACACTCCAACCGATCTCAATTCCACCTACTATTTGGAATGATATTTCGATGGAATTCATTGTTGGATTACCTAAATCAAGAAATAATTTAGTCATCATGGTTGTAGTAGATCGTCTTTCCAAATATTTTCCTTTTTTTCCTCTTCAACACCCATTGACTGCATCCAACATGACTCAACTCTTTATGAATAAAATCCTCAAAATCCATGGCATTCCCGAGTCATTCTATTGTCTACGATCGTGATCTATATTTCACAAACATTTTTTGGCAATAATTGTTCAAGCACTAAGGAACCCAATTGCATTTCAATACCGCCTATCATCCCCAAACTGAAGGAAAAACTAAAACTATCTTCAAGTGTTTGGAAAAATATTTGCGAAGCTTTCCATCAAACCAAAAAAATCAGTGGGATCAATGATTAACCTTATTTAAATGTTGTTACAACACATCTTAGTATAATTACACTTGCATGAATCCCTTTGAGGTGGTCTATGGGAAACATCCACCATCGGTTATTTCATACATGTTGTATGTTTCCAAGGTTTAGGAGGTCGATATCACTCTTACAGTCCCCATGGCCATTCTCTATACCTAAAATAAACTTTGGCCATCACACATAATTACATGAAGAAACAATCAGATAAAGGTCATTCAGAATGTCGATTTGTTGAAGGGGACTAGGTGTTTTTTCCTATGCAACCTTATAAGAAAAATTCACTCACAATTGGACACTATCAGAAAATTTCCCTCAATTTTTATGTTCCTTATACAATTATCAAGATAGTGGGGCGTGCACCCTACGACTTAGCACTTCCAAGTCACTCTAAGATACATCATGTTCTACATGTCTTGTGCTTAAAGAAAGTGATTGGAACTAAATTCTAGAGTCAAACCAATCTCCTTGAGTTGGATGAAGAATGATCCATTTTTTTGCAACCACAAGCAGTCTTGGACTAATGGAAGAATTATCTCCATCAACGTACCATCAAGGAAGTGTTAGTTCAGTGGAAGGATACAAAAGTAGAATATGCCACCCGAGAACTGACTACCATTTTAAAATAATTTCCTTATCTCAATCCTTGAGAACAAGGATAGTTTTTAAGGCGAAGGCATGTTAGGAACATAACCAACCTAACCCCTCAGGTGGGTATAATAATATGTTTCTATGTACTAAAAGATTACATTATTAAATAAGACATATATAATAATGTGAACAAGTCTAATGTAAGAAGACTTAATAGATGCTTCCATTTTTAGAAAGATATTCCTCTTTAATGTTTTTTTAGAAGATATAACTAGAATAAATAGGAGTATAAGGCATGAGAAAGTTGTCTTAAGAATTTTTGTATTAGATATATGCTTTGCTGGAGGTTTCCCCCTTGCTCCTCTTTTTTCCGGATTCTCAATCCTCCGAAGTAAATCACCACTTTCCACGTGTCCCTCCGTTCACCAATGATTCCTATTGACTTTAGGAGTTCGGGACTTTGGATCTTCGGGACCATGGATCAATGATATCTAACCATAGCATGAGGTGGCATGTACGTCCATACCTCTAAACCGTCGTGTGAAGGACTGTGTAAAAACAAGACAGAACACACCTCGTGGATCAGGATACCACCATTAGACGAGTCGCCTATGTTTAGTGAATACCAAAACTACAGAGCTGGTTTCCATTCCTTAATTTAAAAAATATATTTTATTTTTTTTAATTTAGATATATATTTTGTATATTTAAATTATTAAAATTTAGATATCTATTTTGTAATTGGTAGGAGAGTTATATTTAAAATCTGGTGAAATAGATCTTCCTGAAATGTATCCTTTTTGACAAAATTAAATATTTAATTAATTATTCTATTATGTTGCTTAAAGTTAAATTTGACAACTAATATTTAATTAAATATTATTTAATTTTAAGTGAGTTAATCAAAATAACCTTAAGTGAGTTAACCGCATAGTGCATATGTATTCAATAATATTTAGTCGTCAACAGGTATAATGACTCTTTGTTTTCTGATTGACGTGTATGGAAAGAAATGATTTCTGTGAATTGCTTGTTCCTTATGGGATACCCATTCTCTCTCACTCCTTCCGCAGGGTTAGCTTGATAAATTGTGAAGAAAGAAATGCAGAGAGAAAGAATAGAACATAAAACAGTATATTAGAATATATGAAGAAGATTACAATGCAAAGGGAAATAACTGAGCTAAATAGGCTCAAGCAAAACAAGAATAGAAAGTACAGCTGGCTAGGATAGTTGGAAGTGTACAGTCGGACTATTGAGGTTACATTATATTTAACACTCCCTCTTAAACTCAACAGTTACAAATATCAACACTGATTATGCCTAAGTGCTCTCTCTGAAAATCAAAAACTGACTTTCCTAGTGGCTTTGTAAAGATATCAACAAGCTGATCTCAAGAACCACATAATTGTAGTGCAATATCACCATTATTGACTAGCTCACGTATGAAATGAAAACGAGTGTCAATGTGTTTGCTTTTCTTGTGAAACACATGATTTTTGGATAAAGAAATTGCTAAAGTATTGTCACAAAAAATAGGAGTTGGATCCTTTTCTGTATGTGACATATCTTTCAATATTCTTCTCAGCCACACAACTTGACAAGAAGCTGAGGTAGCAGCAACATACTCTGCCTCTGTAGAAGATATTGAAATGATTGGCTGCTGCTTTGATGCCCATGAGATTAGGTTCGTGCCCAGTTGAAAAACATGTCCAGATGTGTTTTTCCTATCATCTAGGCTACCTGCAAAATCACTGTCTGTGTAACCAGAAAGTTGATTACTATCAGATGTAGTGTACCATAAGACAAAATTGAGAGTTCTTTCAACATATCTCAAAATTCATTTTTCCATTTTCCAATGAGAATCTTTGGGGGATTCCATGAATTTGGAAACAAGGTTGGCTGCATACATAATGTCAGGTCTAGTTGTTGTAAGATACAACAAACTGCCTACTAAACTTTTGTACAGAGTAGAGTCCACTATAGGACATTCATCATTCTTGCTCAATTTTGTGCCGAGAGGTATGGGGGTTTCTGTTGGATTGCATTCTTCCATGCGAAATCTTTTGATGATGTCTGCTGCATACTTTTGCTGACAGACAAAAATGCCTTTGGTTGATTGATGAACCTCAATCCCTAAAAAGTATTTCATTATGCCAATATCTGTCATCTCAAACTCAGATTGCATGGCATGTTTAAAATCTGTTAATTCAAGATTTCCAGTATAGATCACGTCATCAAGATATAAACATACAATCAAAATTTTATTGTGCTGATCTGTTTTGGTGTAAAGATTTGGCTCATTTTGGCTTCTGCTGAAACCACTTTTGATCAGATAAGTGTCAATTATGTTGTACCAAGCTCTTGGATCTTGCTTTAAGCCATACAAGGCTTTCTTTAACCGATATACTTTGGCTCAGTGCTCTTGGAGTTCAAATCCAGGTGGTTGATTGACATAAACTTCTTCTTCTAAGAAACCATTCAGGAATGCTGACTTGACATCCATATGGTAAACTTGCCATTTGTGTTGTGCTGCTATGGCCAATAGAGTCCTTACAGTGTCTAATCTTGCTACTGGAGCAAAAGTTTCACCATAATCAGTACCTGGTTGTTGTGAGAATCCTTTGGCAACAAGTCTTGCCTTGTGTTTTTTGATCTGCCCTTTTTCATTGAGTTTAGTTTTGTAAACCCTCTTGACACCAATACTCTTCCTGTGAGTTGGCAAATCAACAAGATCCCATGTCTTGTTCTTCTCAATGGAGTCCATTTCTTGGTTCATGGCTTGAACCCAATGTGGCTCCTTAGCTACTTCCTTAAAGGATGTAGGTTGACATGACATTAAATAAAAAAGGATGTGTTGTTCAAAGTCATCCAACTGCTGATGGATTTCTCTCAAACTTTGAGTTCTCTGATTCTGTGGTTCAGAGAATGATTCTCTGCTCGAAATTGAGTTATCCTGAGAATTTTCAGTTTGTCTTTGTACCTGCAATCTTGGAAGAATAGTTTGAGGTACTTGCTGTTTTGTTTTTTTTTCATTTTCAGAACTTGGCAGCAATGGATTTTGACTGTCCATCTGCTGATTTTCTGAATCATTCCAGAATTGATTTTCTAGAAATTTTACATCTCTACTGAGAATTAATTTCTTGGTGATTGGATTGTAAAGCATGTAAGCTTTAGATGTTTCACTATATCCAGTGAAAATACATTTCTCACTTATGTCATCAAGTTTCTTCCTTAATTCGGAAGGTATGTGAGCGTATGCTATGCATCCAAATGTCCTTAGATGTGCTACATTGAGCTTTGTCCCACTCCATGCTTCTTGGGGGACTTTCATCTTTAGTCTTGTGGTTGGTGATCTATTCAAGAGATAAACTGAGCATGCTACTGCTTCAGCCCAAAAAGTATTTGAAAAACGTTTCTCTTTGAGAAGTGTTCTTGCCATATTCATTATTGTCTTCTTTTTCCTTTCAGCCACTCCATTCTGTTGTGGAGTATACCTGGCTATTGTTTGCATGATAATGCCTTGTGATTTGCAGAAATTTGAAAATTCTCTGGAGTTGTATTCTCCTCCTCCATATGACCTGAGTGCTTTGATATATTTGCCACTCTTTTTTTCAGCTTCTGCCTTGAAATCTTTGAATTTTGCAAAAGTTTCAGACTTGTGTCTGAGAAAATAGATCCATATTTTTCTGCTGAAATCATCAATAAATGTTAGAAAATAAAAACTACCACCTATTGACTCTGTTTGCAGTGGTCCACATAGGTCAACGTGAACAAGTTCAATATGTTGTTTGGCTTGATTGGAAGACTGTGGAAAACTAGTTCTCTTATGTTTTCCAAGTATGCAAGACTCACATGGGGGAATTTGCTCTTTCAAGATAGGAAGACCTTTGACCATGGAGTTCTTCTGTAGAAGACTTAGACTCTGAAATGGTAGATGTCCAAATCTTGTATGCCAAACCATTGTTTCATTCAGGGTTGATGCACTCTGTGCATATGGTTGACTCAAATTTGCAGTTCTGAGGGTAAGGGGAAACATCCTATTTGGAGTCATATGGATTTCAGAAATCAATTTTATGCTGGGGTATTTGTCATATATTTTGCAAGATGTTGCCTCAAAAATTACCTTATAGCCATGTTCAATGAGTTGTCCTACACTTAACAAATTATGTTTCAGGTCTGGAACATGATAGACATTGTTTATGTCTTTCTTTACATTCTATTTAGTAAGAATAGGAACAGTTCCTTTCCCCTGAAATTTGACTAAATAATCGTTTCCAAGTATAATATCAAATGAGATTGAAGAATCAATGCATGAAAGTAATTCTTTGTTACCTGTCATGTGATTGTTGCATCCACTGTCTAGCAACCAAAGATCCTTAGGTTGTTGTTTAGTCTTGTGGCACGAAAGAAACATACCTCTTGAGTTTTCTCCCGTGTGATTTGACACATGTGCTCTGCCTGAGAGATGATCTGCTTGCTTCTTCCTGCATTCATATTCATAGTGCCCATATTTTTTGTAGTAATAGAATTGTATGCTTGATTTGTCATTTGATCTTCTCCCTTTGCCTCTTTGAGGCTGGAAATTCTGATGTTGATTTTGTTGTTGTTGACTTTAGAAATTTTGATTTTAATATTGTTGTTTGTTGCCTCCACTTGAGTGAGGGTTAATTTGATTGATCCCTCTTCCTTGGTGACCTCTTCTTCTTCCTGTGCCTCTCCCTCTGCTGAAGGAGAATTGAGTTTTGAAAGCATTGGAGATTGACTCATCTGTGAGATGCAGTCTGGTCTCATGTGTCACCAGAGAACCAATTAATTCATCTGTGGAAAAACTTGACAGATCCTTGGATTCAAGGATTGCTGTTACAACCATTTCGAATTTCTTTGGTAAACTTCTGAGAATTTTCTCAACAATGCATTGATCAGTGATGGTTTCATCAATCAGTCTGATCTGGTTCACTATTCCCATGACTCTGGTCATGAAATGATCCACATTTTTAGACTCTTTCATCCTTAGAATCTCAAATTGCGTCTTCAAGGTCTGTAGTTTAATTGTTTTGACCCTGTCATTTCCTTGATAGGAAGATTTAAGGATGTCCCAGGCCTTTTTGGAAGTACCAGCGCCTGTGATTTTTGAAAAAATTGAGTCATCCACAGAATTTTGAATCCATTGGTTCCCAACACTCTTGTGCTTGCAAGAAGGATCTCATCTGAAGAGACCAAAACTCGTAATTCTTTCCCAGAAGAATCGGACCCTGAGTTGGTCCTAAATTGCTAGACGATGCCATAAAAAAAAATTACAGAAAAAAATAGAGGGAAATTTCGTATTTACCTCCGATCGTCGAAACGTCGATTGCTGATGAGAGATTATCGGCCTTTAATTTGGCTTTAGTCACCATGCAATGTGACCACACACCTTAATGTTAAAGCACTACGGGCTTTTCTGGTTTTTTTTGCCTTTCAATTTGCCGAAATGCGAAAGTTGCCTTTGGACAATTTAACGGTCCAGATCTTGCTATGATCTCATGGTCCAGATCTTATCGGGATATCGCAAATCGGGACTTCATGAACCCTGATGATGAGCTCTTATGACTCCTCGATTCCCCGATCTCCGATTTGCCGATGGCGCTTTCCTTTCGGGACTTTCCCGATTCCTTTGATCTCTGCCACGCATCCCAACAGATGGACAACTCAAGTCTGCTTCAGGGGATTCACCGTGGAGATTCCCAATCCATCGTTTTGATGAGATGACATCAGCTGGGCACCAAAACGGAGCTTTCCTCCTATCGGGATTTCAGAGTTCGCAGTTTCGAAATGCTCGTGTTTCTTGTCCTTAGGATTCATGATTTACTGAATCCCGATGTGCCAATGGACTTTCCCCTTTCGGGACTTTTCCGAAGCCCTCGGATTTACACCATGCATCCCCTCAAGATGAATGGTCCTCGTCGTTTCGCGATTTCGTTACTTGCGACTCCAAAGTTTCTGTCAACTTGAAAACCCCGGTTGCCTAAACACCGACGGTTTCCTCGATGTCCTCCACGTGTCCAAAGAAATGGACGGCTGTGATCTTATCACTATTTGATGTATCGCGATTTCGCGAGTTTAGAACTCTTGTTGTGATGGTCTTTCAAAACCGCAAACTCCGATATGCTGATTTGACGACACTTGGATCTTCTGGCACCTGTCCTCTGAGATGGGCGACTCACAAGTCCTCTCGGGATTTCACGATATCACGTATCATAGTTTTGGAGTGCAATCACCTTTGCTCGTCCAACTCCCAATCCCCGATTTTGCGATGAGATAAGATCGACGGCTCACGATATTTCTCGATCCAACGATCCATAATGACTCGTGATTTCGCGATTCGTGAATTCTCACGACAGTCTTCTAACCTTTACACCTTGTGAGTCAGCGAAATGCCACGATCTCGCCACGTGTTTCTTGATGGACGGTCCAGATGATGTCGACATTTCGTGACTTCACAAGTCACAAATTTCTCTTGTGCACTTCAGAGGACTAAACCTCATGCACTTTCTCACTGATCCAACGACTGTCGGTCCTTTGCGCAAGATCGAACGACTGAAACTCTTTCTACTTTTCTGCGCTCTCTTCATCCCTTCTGAACTGGTTTCCCGCTCTAGATCCGTTCGCAGGACGAATCTTACAGCCGCGACGGTTGTTCTTTGCACATTAGACACGATCTTTGCTGCATTTGAAGGAAATTTCTCCCGCGGAAGAAAAATTTGCGAATCTTTCAAAGATTTGAAAGAATTTCACAAGTTCTTTGTTCTCTACTGCAATCTTTGACAGATTTGAGCGAATTTCAAAAAACTTTAAACGATTGTGCCTTCTGCAGCAATCTTTAACGATTTTGAATAAATTCTCCGAGTTCTTTAAATGTTCCTGCGACCTGCAACTCTTCTTCGTGAGTGTTTGACGATTCTTTAAAAATTACTAGAATCTTTAAAGTTTCTTCTTTTGCACTCTCTTCTTCCTCGTTCTTTCGAGCATTGTACGTTCTGCTTCAGCACGTGAGCTTCTTACGCTGATCTTTTGAGCGTATGACGATATTCTTCCTCGTGGAGGTTTCCTGTGAGAATCTTTCAAGAGTATGATGGACAACTCTCCAAGCCTTGTGAAAAGTCTGTGTCAAATGCTTCTCGAGATCCATGAAGCTCTATGCTGTGAGGATTGTGTTGCTCTCCAGCCTGTGTGAAGAGGCTTACTACTGTTTCTCTAATACCATGATAAATTGTGAAGCAAGAAATGCAGAGAGAAAGAATAGAACAAAAAATAGTATATTAGAATATATGAAGAAGATTACAATGCAAAGGGAAATAGCTCAATTAAATAGGCTCAAGCAAAACAAGATTAGAAAGTACAGCTGGCCAGGACAGCTGGCAGCCTCTGCTCTCCTTGCGTTCTCTTCTGTCTCAAAAATTTCAAGTTTTGCAGTCCCACACGCGTAGAATAGTATATCTGTCCTCTTCTACAATTGCATAGCAATCATTGAGTCAAGCAGTTGCACACACATATAATAGCCTATCTTTCTTATGCACATTCGTAGAAATTATTGAGTCAAGCAGTGGGTGTTTAAGTTTTAAAGGGCTACTATCATTGGGGTTTTAAAGAATATATAGGGTTGGGTATTTGAAGATTAAAGAGGTTTAATGTTCTATTTGTTGGGACAAATACGAAGTAGGTAGGATAAAAAGCTTCGGTAAAAAGAAGCAGAAGAGATGGTGTGTCATGATTCTGGACATTAAAGTATGATTGTGGTGTCATGGGGAATGCAACTATCATCGTATGATTTATAACATGTTTTTAACTGCTTTGAGATTTTCAATTGCTATAGAGTATTGATTTGACAATTTTTTGAAAGATTTTTTCATTTTAGTGTTACTGTTAGACCTCCTTTTTAGAAATTATTGAGTCTACCTCCTTTTTAGAAATTATTGGGTGTTTATGTATGGACTGGGCATTTGGAGATTGAAAAGGTTTAGTGTGCTGTGTGTTTGGGAGAAATAAGGAGTAGGTGTGATATAGAGATTTGATAAAAATATATGTTATCATCTTCAACGAGGAGAATGTAAAAATCTCTTTTTCAAATAAATTGGGACATTACAATGTTTTGAAGAATATTATTTATATATATTTAAATTTAGAAAACTAAAACAAACTAATTTTCTTCCAAAGAATAAAAAGTCATTACTACAACTTAGTCTATCTTGTACTTATTTAAATGAAAGAAACATAAACATGAGATCCAACTTCTACATCTAATATCATCACAGAATTTTATTAAGGAACACAGATAAGTTGAATATTAAATACTTAGAATTAAGAACTTGTTGATTTTAGTTATTTTTATTTGCATTTTTACTAACTTATCACTTTGGGTTTGGATAGTAAACTTGCAGCACTCTACAATATCAGCCATTTTGGATGTATTGTTTTTATCACGGTATTTGAATTTCACACCTAACTGGTGTTCCCGAAATATACTTACAGGTATGCATACTCAGCACCCTTAGCTTAAATATAAACAAATATGAAGTTTAGCAATAAAAGTTTGTAAATTGAAATTAATAAACTTTTCTTTCATTCTATGTCTTCAAGAAATATAACATTGTTGCGTTGTTGAAATCGATGCTCTGCACGGTATTAGTAGCATGGCATTTATTTGGTTCAAAGCTCCCAACTATGAATAGAGCAGCTTATTTCTAATACCATCCAGACAAAAAAAAAAAATCGTGTTTTTATGCACTGTATTAGTAGCATTGCATTTATTTGGTTGAAAGCTTCCAATTATGAATAGTGCAGCTTATGTCTAGACACAAAAAAATTTCTTATTTTTATGAAAAAATTGATAACGTTTCCATAAATTATAATTATTTTAAAATAATTCAAACTGCTGATTTTCAGAATGTCACCTGGAACTATATTTAGCTCAATATCGAACAACTGGGCAGCTCGGTAGAGAATGTTTTCACGGCGCGAACGCTGTGAAACAAACGAGATTTTGGACATTTATGTAGGTCTACTAAAAGTGTTCCATCTATGTCAATGACCAACCTATAAATATGGCACTGCAAGAAACCATGCGAGGCAACAAAATATTTGAATCTTCTTTTTTCAAATTTGTTTGCAGCTCGCGTGAAATTTCCTTCTGTCATTCCTACAAGCTGAGGTGTTATCAATTAACGCTCTACAAGCTGAGGTGTTATCAATTAACGCTCCAATTGCCATTGCTAATGCATTATCAATCTAATTATTCTTCCCAGATTGGTCCATATAACACTAACGCAATCGCCTTATAATAATAGGTCATACTTTCTATGACTGGCCACTAACTTAATTGTAAGTAGATAATTTACATGATGATTTGTGGTTGTTGCCATGTATTCAAATAATTTTGACATGTTTTTTAATGTTTTTTATCCATGGCTTTTAATCCCAATATATGTTATATGTAAGATACATGTTGTTACTTAGAAAGGGGTAAATTTATTGGAATGGAAATGGGTACATTTAATCATCTTTTAACCATAAATTCCAATAATATGATTATTAATTAAAGATGCTAGCATATTCTATCTCATATTAGTAACTTTCTTACATTTTTGAAGACTTCAATGTATGAAAATCTAATTGTCACAATCAAATGATTAACAAACTTACTTGAAATTATAAATCTACTTCAATATTAACTTTTTCTTTAAATTTACATTTCTGACACAACAACCTTAAGATCTCGAAGGATAGATCATCTTAGGTTTATCCCATTTCATTCCTGCAAGAAAGACCCATCCTTCACTTCTACACTTAAATAAATCTTAGAACCCATATTTCCAACGGAGTAGTTCGGCAGCTCACCTTAGGTGTATCCCATTTCTTTAGTGCAAGAGAGAAATCTTAGAACCGATCCATCACTTCTACACTTAAATAAATCTTAGAACCGATATTTCAACCTGAGTAGGGGAGTCTGGAAGGAGAGCTCACCTTAAGATGTATCCCATTTACTTCGTGAAAGAAAGACCGATCCATCACTTCTACAAGTATCCCTGTTTACTAAATGGTACGTTTCGGTTTTAAGGGAAGACGATTGAAGACTTGCTTAATGGCATTTCCATACAGTGAGCAGCCATAATTGCAACCCTTTCATATCATTTGTGGCTAGTGACCCAACATAATGAGCTTAATGAATTAGTTTTTGTTAATAATAACATAATGAGCTTAGTTTTTGTTAATGAATAATGAGAGTAATGAGTTTAATAAATAAAGTTTATTAATAACATAAAAATGATTAATAAAATAAATTTTATAAATTAATATATTAATAATCAATTTATTAAATATATTAATGAATTTAAATAATAAAATAAGTTTAGCAGCTTTAGATGTTTTAGGATTAGGGATATTTGTAATATATTAATTAATAGGGTTAGAGTTATTAGATTTAGG
>ML784922.1:450368-460622 GCA_009831015.1 Picea engelmannii | reverse complement strand
CTCTTCTAGATGGATTGTTGTTTGGAGATTTTCCAGAACCGTGGGTGACCAAGCCCACAAACACTCCTACCTATGCTCTCCCCCCACTAAGTCCGCCTCAAGCTAGTGACCTAGAGTGGGTAAAATCCATAACAGGAGGTCTCACTTCTCCGGAATTCACCCGCCTAGGCCACCCCTCCAATGAAGGTACCAACACCCCAGTCTCTTCTAAGTTAGGACCATCTGTGGTCCCTTTCTCCTCTTTCAAGGGTTTTATCTCTGTCCGGTTGGATCCAGATGAGTATAGTGGATTTGAACAGTATTTCTCCACCAGAGAACACAGAAAGAAGCACTTAAATACTTCGTAAGGAGTTGTTAGAGACAGAGAAACGAGGCCTAGGTTGAAAAGGAAAATCTTAATGAACAAAGGGAAAATTGGAAACCTAGCTCTCGGTGAAGACGTGGAGTTCAACCAGGTCACACTTATGGAAAGCCAAACAATTGTTGGGAGAGTTAATGGCAGGGTCTTCGCGGTAAAAACCATCTAAGATTGGATGCATGATGCTTGGCAGGACAAGCTCGGATAATCAACGAAACTAGTGGAATTAAACATGAATTGGTATGCCTTCACCTTCCAGAATAGTGAACACTCCAAATGGGTACTAAGTAAAGCTTGGATTATCAACAACTCTCTGATGCTTCTCAAACCATGGAATCCTCTTTTTGACGCATGTACAAAATTCCTTGATAAAATCCTGGTCTGGGTAAGACTACTAGAACTTCCTTTCCATCTATGGTCTTTTGAGTACTTCAAAAAAATTGGGAATTTCTTAGGAGATAACTTGGATGCGGATATGGCATATGAAGAAACAAAACAAAGGAAGGTTGCAAGAATTCTGGTTAATTTGAATGTTAGGGAAGGTCTGGGGGAAGAGATGGATATCACCTAGGGAGACTACACATATGCCCAAAAATTGGACTATCAGAACATTCCTTTCGGATGTCGAAGATGTCATCAGTATGGACATCTGATTAAAAATTGCAAGCTCCCTCTAAGAACCAGAGTAATGGTATATGGGAGGAATAAAGATTAACAGAAGAATGTTGGTTCTTCGGTTCCTTATCCCTACTTAGAAAAGGAGTAGGGTTGTCAAACAAAATGCCTCACCGAAGTTTTGGTTGAATATTTGGTCCAACCCTGTACAGAGTTGGGTACCATGTGCCCGATCCAGCAAGTTCCAATCAAGACAAAAGACTCTTCCTTCCTGGTCACGGGTACCTCCTCTAACCCTGCCCCCTCTATTACTGTTTTAATAAATAATTTGTCTATTAAAATTCGTGAGTGGTTGATCACACCATCCCTTCCCCTATTGCCTCCCTTGTTTTCTCTTCAACCCCCCTTTCCACCTCCTTCCTTGACCCCTCGTTTCCCAGATTTTTCCCGACCTCCTCTTCTTCCCTCCTCCCCCCGATACAACCAATTTCTTCTCCTACCCCTGCCTCGAATGAGTCCACTACCTCTTTGACAGACACCTCCACAAGAAGATACTTCTTAAGATCAGAGAACAAAGAACACACAGGAGGTTTAAGATCGAACCCGACTCCAGCAGAATAAACTGGTAGAGGCAGGAAATATTTATTCTCAAAAGCACATAAGAGATCCAGAATTGACTTATTAGTAGGGAAATAGGTCTCTACTGAAAGGGCATTTAGAGCAAGGTGAACCCTGGGAAAGAGGCCTTGATGAAGTCTTGTTCCTTCAATTGTAGGGGTTTGGCTAGTCCCCTAAAAAAACCAACCCTAAAATGGATGATTCTCATAGAAAATTCGGATGTACTTCTCCTTCAAGAAACCTTAGGGGAAGGGGCAGAAGTTGAAAATAGACTCTTTTTTCTTTTACCAGACTCGAGCTTCATTACCTTGGACTCTATTGGGAGATCTGGAGAACTAGCTATCGAATGGAATTTTTGCACTATAAAACTCCTTAACCATTGGGATTTTTAATATTGATTTGGGATCACAGTCTTCTCAAAAGAACTCGAAGACCTCCTCAATATTGTAAACATCTATGGCCCCTGTCACAACAGAGGCCCTTACTGGGACGTTGTCTTCAACAAGTCCTTCCTAAAATAAAAACACTTATTCCTGGGAGGAGACTTAAATTTCTCTTTGGGCTTTAAAGAATTTTTTGGATCCCATGCGAGATCATACCCTCTCTCGACCTACTTTACACAAAAACTGGATGAACACAATCTTCTAGATATTGAGCCAATTAAATTCAAACCAACTTGGAGAAACAACAGAGTGGGAGAAGACAACATTGCAAAAAGACTGGATCATTTTTTGATAAAGGATACACTTCTTGAAAAATCCTTTCAACTAAAACAATGGATAGGACACAGGGGAATCTCGGATCATTACCTAATTTTCCTTGAACTAAGAACTGAATTGGATAAGCCACCTAGTCCTTTCAAATTCAATAGAACCTGGCTCAATGATGAAACTTTTTTAAAGTTGGTTAAGGAAAATTGGCAATACTATAACCTAGGAAGCAATGAGACGGTAGGTCTACACTTTGTAAAAAACTTACACATTATCAAAGAGAAGACAAAGACCTGGGCACATCAGAAACTCCTAAAAGAGGATTCGGAACTCAAGGAACTAGAATCAAAATTAAACCTTATTTAATAAGATCATGGTGGAGGATTTGATACAAGAAATGCCAAACTAAGTCTGCTAAAATTGGAAGAAAGGAGAAATAGACGACTAAAGGAAAAATAAGATACATGGAGATTAAAAAGTAGAGCCACCTGGTTGAAGAGTGGAGATGAGAACACAAAATTCTTCCAAGCATATGCAAAAGGAGGAAGGTGCAAAACTCAATTTGGCAGTTAAAGGATCAAGACGGAAAAAAGGAACATACCTTTGAAGCAATGGAAAAAATTGGAAAAAAGTTCTTCCAGGATCTCTACAAAGCATAACACAAGGCCACTATAGAAGAAGTGATTCGAATGGTACAGTACTTTCCAAGATTTACTAGTGAGGAAGATAATATAATGCTTATGGAAAAGGTAACTCTAGAAGAACTTAAGGCTGTATTGAATAGTTTTCAAAAGGACAAAAGCCGAGGACCAGATGGATGGACAATTGAGTTCTTCCTGGGATTCTTTGATTCTATTGGACAAGATATACTAAGCCTAGTTGAAGAGACAAGGCTCACTGGACAAATGCCTTTAAGTTTAAACTCAACTTTTATTTCCCTTATTCCAAAGAAGGACAACCCATACACCTTGGATGACTTCAGAGCTATCTCCCTGTGCAATTGCATCTACAAGATCATCTCCAAAGTCATAGCCAGAAGACTTAAGACTGTACTTTCTGACAAAATCTCTTTGGAACGATTTGGATTCCTAGAGGGAAGGCAGATACACGAAGCAATTGGAGTGGCACAGGAATCCCTACACAACATAAAGACCAGGAAGCTAAAGAGTGTGGTTCTTAAAATCGATCTTTCGAAATCCTATGACAGGGTAAGTTGGCTCTATTTATGATTTCTTTTAACACATTTAGGCTTTACAGTTCCATTTATCAGATGGATCATGTGTTGTATTACAACTGTAACTTTCTTAGTCCTCATAAATGGGTCAGCCAAGAACTTTTTTAGATCTGAAAGAGGCTTAAGACAAGGCTATCCACTTTCCCCTCTTCTGTTTCTTCTTGTTGCTAAAGGATTAAGCAGGGCTTTAGCAGTAGAAAAACGATCTGGGTCTTTTCCAAGCATCAATATTTCCAATACTCTTCATGTAACCCACCTTCTCTTTGTAGATGACATCCTTGTCTTCTCTGCAGGAACTAGAGGGGAAGCTGACAATCTAAATAACACTCTGAAACTCTTCTCCAAAGCTACATGAATGATAATAAACAAAGGAAAGTCTACTCTCACCACCTTTTGTCTCTCAGAAATGGAAAAAAGTCGATACAAACTTCACTTCCCTTTTGAAGAGAAAACGATTGATGAAGGACTAAATTCCTTGGTATTCACTTTGAAACCAAATGATTATAGAAAAGAGGATTGGTCTTGGATACTAAAGAAATTAGAAAAAATGTTATGTTCATGAAGCCACAAATGGATTTCCAAAGATGACAAATTGGTACTAGTAAAATTAGTTTTGGAAGCCATCCCAGTCTTTTGAATGTCTCTGTCTTAGATCCCAAAAGGAACTTTGGAGGCAGCTAGAAAACTCTCTTTCAGATTTCTGTGGAGAGGCCATAATTGCAACCCTTTCATATTTTTGATTAGTGGCTTGACCCAACATAATGAGCTTAATGAATTAGTTTTTGTTAATAGTAACATAATGAGCTTAATGAATAAGGAGAGTAATGAGTTTAATAAATAAAGTTTATTAATAACATAAAGATTATTAATAAATTAATTTATTAAATATATTAATGAATTTGAATAATAAAATAATTTTTGGAGATTTGGATGCTTTAGGGTTAGAGTTATTTGTAATATATTAATTAATAGGGTTATATTTATTAAAGTTAGGGTTAATGTAGTTAATATAGTTAATAATTGATATTATTATCATATTAATTATAACTATATTAATAACCACTAATATAGTTAACCACTCATAAATATATTAATTATCACTATATTAATAACTATTAATATTGTTAATGATTGATATTATTAATAGCTATTAATATAATTAATGGTTATAGTTAACTCCTAATATTACTAATATAATATTAATAACGCTAACCTTAATAATAATTAATAATATATTAATATTAATTATTAATAGGATTAAGGTTATTAATATTAAATTATTATAGTAAAAAGTGATTAATATTATATTATATTATTAATATTAGGGGTTAACTATATATAGTTATTACTAATATCAATCATTAAGTATATTAATAGTTATTAATATAGTGATAATTAATATATTAATAATATCAATCATTAACTACACTAATAGTTATTAATATAGTGATAATTAATATATTTATTGTTAATATAAAGCTAATCATTTCGACAATGCGAAGGCGGGGGTCTTAGGCTAGGGTTTACTTAGCTGCAGACCCGTCGCCTCCCTGCATTTTCTCCTCTCCTACCTTCGTCGGTCATTTCTCTTCTCTTCGTATGAAGTGGGGTTTGCCCTAAAATATATCGTGATGTGATTGCGCAGGTTCGTTGGTGCGGTTGAGAGCTCTATTTTTCTTCTTTTCGTAGATCATTTGAGATGGGGGGACTGTTTCTCATGTTGTCGACACAGGGGCTGCTCGTTTCTGTTCTTTTTGTGTCTGAATTCTTATTTCCTAAGGGGATCCATTACCATTTGGGCTTCATGTGGTGTTGCCACCTCTGTGTGATGGACTCTGGATCTATAGTTCTGGGGTTTGAAGTGATGCCAGTGTCTCAAGATCTTTGTAAGGTTGGTGATCCTCCCTCCTTGGGTGTGGATATGGCATCGTCTAGCTCTTCATATCTTCTCACTGCCTCGATCATGCCCTTTCTTGCTTGGTCCATGGAGGCTAGATCCGATGTTGATCTGGATATAGTGATTAGAAGTTTGGTTGGATACTCTTGATGAGTGTCTCGTGGCATATTACTCTTGGCTTGGAGATAGTATTCTCTTTAGATTTGGTTTTATAAGTGTCACATCTTCTTTACTTCTTTGACTATCTCATCGGATTTGATACTTGGAGCCTTTTTTTTCATCTGCTATTTTTTGGTCGTCTATATTTTCAGCCTCTAGTGTGAGTGGAGGTGTTTAATTGAATATTTCTGAGGGTTTGGCCCTCACCAATCCATCAGTGTTGGTTTGTTAAGGGCTTGAGGTAATGACAGGGCCTTCTCAGTGGTCTTAGTGTCCGGGATCCCCTGTGTCCCCTTCTGATCTGTATTGAAGAGTGGTTTCTTGGGTATCTCTTCTTATTTATGGTGGGCTCTATTTTATATCTTTTGAGGTCCATCTCACAGGCATGCAATGTTGATTTTGTCTGTTGGAGTCAGCGCTTTGAGGTCTGCCTTGGGCATGCGGTTTCTGGTTCTCCTTCACTGTGGCTGTAGTATCTCATGTGGTCCCTTTGGATCCTATTTTCGATGGGGGGTTTTTTCGCTCTGGCCTGGTCCATCCAAGTTTCTTCATTCTATGTTTTTTGTTGTGTTTTAGGATGTGCTTTCTTGAGGCCTTTTGGCATTTTTCTCCCTTCATTTGGGTTTATTCCCAACTCCTTATTTGGTACATCCTTTGTGGTCTTTTACTTTGGGCTAATTCTTGCTACTAACACTTCTCTCAATTTACCCAAGTATTGGGCATGTGCTTTGAACACCTACAAAATGTAATTTGGTTCTCTACGGATGAATATAATTATGTTTTTTTTCCGAGGAATTTTTTTTATTGTTAATATAAATGAATACATGTTCTTATTATCACTTAATAGAAATAATAACTATTAATATTATTCATAATATTTTATTGATTGGTGTGGTATAACTATTAGTCATTAGTAATATTATTAATAAAGTTTTATTAATACTTTCATAATTATTTTACATAACACATTAATAATTATTAATAATAATTATATTATAAGTTGTTATTAATATACGTAATTAACTATATTTTACAATAGGTACTTTAGGTATGTAACATACATACCCTTTATACACTAATTAGTAATCAATATTAATAATTAAAGATAGTCATGAGTAATGTATTAATAATATATTAACAATGTATTAATAATGTATGGTTATTTGTATTAGGGTTTATTTTACTATAATAATAAAATTATTTGAATTCAATTTAAATAATATTAATAACTTCATTTTAATTCATTAAATTGTAAATATATTTAATGAAGAAACACTATAAATTTGTTAAAGTATTTAATCTCGAGAAAGATTGTAGATTTTATCAATGTCCTTAGAATAACATAACTCATCATCTATAAAGTTCTAGATGATTTTCTATCAATGTTCTTATAACAAGTATAAACTATTAAATGATTGTCTATCAATGTTATTAGAACAAGTATAAATGAAATATATTTACTATCAATATCCTTAGACAAGTATAATTTATCAACTACAAAGGTCAATATGATTTTGTGTCGATATCTTTTGAACAAATAAAAATCATCATCTATAAAGTTAAGGATGATTTTATATGAGTGTTCTTAGAAAAAATATGATTATAAGTTTCCTTCAATGTAATAAAAATTCTAACATGATGAACAAAACCAAATGTTCTAACATGGGAAAGATAGTAATGTTGTAATGTGATAAGCATAGTAGCATCAAAATATTACAAACATAGTAATGTCGCAATATATCCCTTTCGTTGCAATCAGAGGAGCATATCCCCATTGTCGTAATATGATGAACATAGCCATATGATCACAATGTGACAAACATGGCAGTGTCACATGACAAACATAGTAACATCGCAATGTGACGAACATTTCCCTATCATCGTAATGTGACAAACATAGCCCCATGGTCACATTGTGATGAACATAGCCATATTGTCGCAATGTTACAAACATAGTCTCATCATCACAATATGATGAATATATCCTCATCATTGCAACGTGATGAAAATAGCCCCATCACAATGTGATGAACATAGTCATGTTGTTGCAATATGATGTATGCAATCCATTGTCGCATTGTGACAAATATAGCCCAATATTGCAAAGAGATGACCTATTCCAATGCAAAAATGAGTTTGTAATGTGTTTATGATGTGTTCAATTCATATATATAATGCATTTAATGATGTGTTTAATTCATTATATATGGTAGCATCACATGAAAAAACATACTAATGTCACAATGTGATGAGCATTTCCCTATCATAGTAATGTGATGAACATATCCCCATCATCACATTGTGATGACATTAGCCATATTTTTGCAATGTGATGAACACAGTCTCATTGTCACAATGTGATTGACATAGCATCATGATCACAATGTGACAATAATAGCCTCGTTGTCCTAATGTGTCGAATGTATCCATGATGTTGCATTGTGACAAACATGGTATTATCACATTCTGACAAGCATACAAAGGTCGCAATGTGATGAGCATATGGTTTCACTGAATATGATGAGAATTTCCTTGCATAAACAATTTGATGAGCATAGCCATATTGTTGCAATGTGATGAACTTAGCCTCACCGTCACAATTTGATGAACACTGCATCATCATCACAATGCGATGCAAATATCCTAACCTCGTATTATGAGAAACATTTTGAAATGTTGCAATGTGTTAAACATGACTCATTGTCGCAATGTGATGTATGAAACCCATTGTCACATTGTGACAAACATAGTCCAATATTGCAAAGAGATGACCATTTCCCAATGTTGCAATGTAACGAACATAACCCAATTCCAAAATGTGACAAACCTATTCCAACGTAATAATGTGTTAGTAATTACTACATTAATTTTCTTCATAGTCATGAGCATAAGAAACCATGATATCTTGGTCAACCATAATTAACCATGGTCATTTTCAATAAATGTATTAACATATTAATGCTTTTATAATGCATTACTACTTTAATAATGTATTAGTTTATTAGTGTATTAATACTTTAGCATTGTATTAATTAATAATGTATTAACGTGAGTGGGCTTAGAGGTTGAGATCATGTGTTTCCTCCTTCGAGGTCATACATTCAAATCCAAAGGGGGATAGGGCATGTATATATTTGTAGTCTTGTATAGTCAAATCCCTTCATGGAGGGGGTCCCTTGTCTAAGAAACAAGGGGGCCTCATACACAAACAAAAGGGTCTCATACACCGACAAGGGGTCTGGCTTGGTTGTGACCTTAAAAATAAATTATTATTACTATAATGTTTACTTTAATAATCTTTTACTAAATACATTAATGTCAATGTGTTATTACTTTTTTTATTTGTTATTAATGTATTACTTTATTATTGTATTTACTAATGCATTTAAGGCATTTAATGTATTTATTGATGAATTTAATATATTATTAATGTATTAATACATTAGTAATGTATTATTAATTAATATATTAGCAATGTATTATTAATTAATATATTAGTATAAATTAATTAACACATTACATTATTCGTGTATCAATTAATTGATATGTTACTTTATACACTAATGTAAATTAATACTTCAATCTATATATTACATCAATCCATTAATGTATCATTACATTATTAATGTTACATTACATTACTCAAATATCATTCAATGAGATAATGTATATTTTAATCTATTAAGACATTATTAAGGTATTAATACTTTAACTTATACAATATCGCAATCTCAATATATTATTACTTTATTAATGTATTAGTACTATAACTTATACATTATATTATTCATGTATCAATTAATTTATATGTTACTATATACACAAATGTAAATTAATACTTCGATTTATATATTACATCAGTCCATTAATGTATCATTTTTTAGGAAATTTAGGGAAGCCATCGAAATTGAAAAACAACCTAACAATCTAAAGAGAGATGATGGCTAGAAGATTAGTCAAAATTCAATCCCAACACTAACCACATAGACAGATTGTAGAAATTAATTAGTAATAATTGATTAGTAATATTTTTAGGTCTTATATAATTTTTTAATAAGTCGAAAAAACTTTTCATTTATACACCTGATATAACATATAGTTGATTAATAAAATAAGTTTTATAAATTAATTTATTAAATATATTAGCAAAGTTCATTAATAAAATAAGTTTTCCAACTTTGAATACTTTAGAGTTAGGGTTATTCATAATATATTAATTAATAGAGTTAGGGTTATTATAGTTAAGGTTAATGTAGTTAATATAGTTAATGATTGATATTATTAACATATTAATTATAACTATATTAATAACTATTAGTATAGTTAACTATTGATTATCATTGCATTAATAATTATTAATATAGTTAATGATTAATATTATTAATATAGTTAATGGTTGATATAGTTAACCCCTAATATTAATAACATAATATAATATTAATCATACTTTACTATGATGATGATGATGATTAACGTCTACTAAGATCTAATTGGTCTATTGGACCTTAAGAGGGTAAGTTATTACTTGTGATTATTTAGAATTTTGTTTTTGTGCTCGAAAAGCATTAAGAGAAACTTTCCAAGATCACCATACTTTTGTTGAGTTAAGAGGTTAGGAAGGTTGGTAGTGTGATCAATATTTTGAAAATGAGATCTAATATGG
>ML784922.1:405455-423853 GCA_009831015.1 Picea engelmannii | reverse complement strand
GAAAAAAAGATACTTTTCCCGTCCCGCATACATGAGTCTCACCTATGATATTTGATTTATGTTTTTATCTCTAATCCTATAATAGATAAGTAGCATGCATGCATAGTATTGTTTGATTGCAGGAAGCTTTGTAGAAGGAGCAGTAGCAGCGAAAAGACAAGAAACTCAACGGAGGATCTACTTCAGCCGTCCGGAAAAAGGTTGGTTTATTTTCCTCTTGTATGCATGTGAAGAAAGGGGTTTCAGATTCGGGTAGAAGGTTAAAAGTTAAGTCTTAAGGGTCATTTTCTGCGTATAAGTTTAGAGCCCTAGCTTATTAGTCCGTAGGGTAGAATACCCCACAACAGTAAGACTCCACATGAGTTGACAAAATGCTCACCTTATAATAAAAGGTCATACCTTATATGACTTGCCACTAAATTAATTGTAAGTATATAATTTACATGATGATTTGGTGACTTGACATTGGTGCCATGTATTCAAATAATTTTGACAAGGGTGTTTTTTAATGTTTTTTAAACATCTTTGTCTCCTACTCCAATAATGTTCTTCTTCTAGCACTCTCCCTAGGTGGTTTCATACCCAAAGCATGTTCTTCATGTCACACTCCACATGAGTTGAAGGAATACTCCTTTATTACTAAACATTGTTATAATTTTGACAAGAGTGTTTTTTAATGTTTTTTACCCATCGCATGCTCCTACTCCAAATATATATGTTATATGTAATACATATGTTATATGTAATACATATAACATATATGTTACATGTAATACATATAACATATATGTTACATGTAATGCATATAACATATATGTTATATGTATGCTTTTCTTCTAAAACTCTACCTAGGTGGTTTAGTACTCAAACCATGTTCTTGATTTAAGACTCCACATGGGTTGACCAAATACTCCTTTGTTAATAGTTTTGTTAATAAATATTTGTTAATTATTAATAGTATGTATATCTTTGTACACATTCATAGTCAAATAGTGGAGTGAATGAATCCCTTCCCACAAACAAGAGGGTCACATATACTAATTGTGATTATTATTAGTATTATTAGCTAAGTTATAAATTAATGGTTTTTTAAAGTAAATGGTTTGGATTAAACTAGTCTTTTATTAAAGCTCCTATTTATTAAGGCCATAAAATAAAATAAGATAAAAATTTGATAAATCAAAATAAAAAATTACAAGATATCAATGTTTCATATTTTGTATTATTAAGATATTAATTTTTATAAATATGTTATAAATTACTATATTACTATTAATATGATGCATTAATTCAAGATTTCCCAAATACAATATATAATTGGAAAAAACTAGAGGATGGCCTTGAATGGCTACATCAAAGAATCCCCTAGGTATATCTTAGTCTAGATAAAGCATGATTAGAAACCTAGGATTTTAAATTTTGGGATCCACCAAAAGTTATTTGGAGATTTTATTAATGAGATCGACTATTACTTCAAGAGGTATATCCTTGTTTTTTAATATGATTATATTGCGTACTATATGACATTGACTATTATGCATGGGAACCCTTCTATCTACTTAACAAACTTATATGCCAACCATTCCTTGAGGCAGTCCTCGATCGACCCATCGAACCATGAGGATTTTTTTATTGAATTCATTTTTCACAAGGCTTAGGACCTTCACATTTTATAGACAAGAGATAAAAATATGAGAAGATGTTTCCCCATTAGATTTTCACATCAAACATCTATTTGGTCCCTTCCAAACCCTTTTGACGTCATTATCCCATGTCATGATATTAATGTTTAGCGCCAACCATAAATTTATTTTACTCCTCAACAAGGAATTGATCTTCCATAGGATACCCCACCACCATTTATTCTCTCTGTTCAACTATGCTTCCATGCCTACCTCATATCCCAATTTTGATGTGAATTCTCATGTCCCTGAGTTTTTAAACCAATGGAGCACTTCCTCCTCTTCCTATTTTAACCTAATATAATTGGATATTAATTTTCCTTTTTAATGATTCCATTTATCCACTCTCATACCTACCAACCCGAAGGCTTCTTCGAGCTTCCATCTCGACCTCCATGTAGCTTCGGGGAATTAGCCTTTGGCATCTTCCAGAGAGAAACTATCATTCGAGTGAAGGGAGTAGACGAAAGGATCCAAGAGCCTATAATCATTCTCAACACCCATCCACAGGCCTTCTGCAACTCTAACCTTTCTTCCATTTGCAATCCTCCATCCCATACACTGCCCTACCAAAGGAAACGCTTGGACTAATTCCTTCCAAACAATGAATCCTTTTGAGGACTTCCTCAGGATTCATAACCAATCTTCCACTAACATGTCATGCATATTTTTGTATTTCATAATGCTTCTCCACATAGAGTTATTGTGAATAATCCTCCATTAAATATGACCTCTAAAACACTGTGCGAAAAGAAAAAAAAAATGATTCTCCATCCTTCAAGATTTTTGGGAGTTTCCACACAACTCAATTTTACCAATGAAATGCCTCCCATTTTGTGTTCTCTAGATAAAAAAAAATTAAAACTAATATTTTTTTATTTTCCCGAGTATTCCCTCTCGCACTATTGTAATCGATTCTTAGTACACTCAGATACTCTCCAACACTGACTTTATCAAAACTAATCTCCCCCCTCCCCCCCCTTCAAGAGTAACTTGTTAACCCATATTGTTATCTGAGCTTCAACTTTCTTATATATCCACATCCAATATACAAATTTGTAATTATTGTGTTTCAAAACAAACCTAAGGTACTTGAATCCTATTTCTATCTCCTTCCTTGGGAAATGAAGGAGCTCTCCAATTTGTTGCTTAAGACTGCCAAAAAAGAAATGGGAATTTAAACAATATTTATCAAATTTTATCTCCATACTTGTAGCTTTACAATATAGATTCAACACTTATTTGAATGTTCAAATGTCCCTCAACATCCCTTGGGTGAAACATAAAAGGTTGTCAACAAAGAGGATGTGAGAAGTATTTGTATGTTCTGTTACCTTGACTCCTTTGAGGTCACATTTTTCCTTTCCATTTTTAACCAACTTACTCAATGCTTCAACCACTATAAGAAACAAAAATGGAGAAGCGATTCTTGGGTGATTTCCACAACATCATGAATTTGTCTATGTTGAAGGAAACCAATTTGTTCTTCTGAAATAATATCCGTTTCCACAACATAATGAATTTGTCTATGTTTAAGGAAACTAAATTGTTCTTCTGAAATAATATTCGTAACAATAGGCTTATGTCTCCTAGGTATAATTTTGGCTACTAACTTGTAGACCACATTGCAACATGAAATTGGTCAATGGTCCCCAAAGGTAACAACTTGTTTTTTTGGGATGATAGTGATGAAAATGAAACTGAAGGAACCTAATACTTTCCCTAGCTTTGGGATTCCCTGACTACCTTTACCAAATCCTCGTTTATTAAATCATAGAAACCAAGAAAAAATGAATTGTTAACTTGTCAAGCCCTCAACTCTTACCTTTAGCATTTAACTAAGTATTTCATGAATTTCAGTCTTTGAAACCTCTTCTACCATGGAGTGATTCATTTATTTTGTAAAAATTGGAGGGAATTTCAAGATCACTTCAAGGATTACCTGAGTTGGGGACCCAACGAGTTACTAAAAAAGAGATTTCAAATAGATCACCCCCTCTTATCTTTTTCCTTAAAGGAATGACCCATAGTATAGTTCAAAGATCTGACTTTGTAAATCGTATTCAATTTTTTGTGAAATTTCATGAAGTGGTGAAAACATTTAGTGTTATTATTGTCCTCTTTCATTGAAATTTTTCACTTTTAAGATTCTACATTTTCTCCTCCGTTTCTGAAATCATGTGCCACTTTGATTCATATGAATGTAAATGAGCAGGATGAGCAATCGAAAGGGTACCCTATACATTGTCTTTATAAAATTGAACAATCTTTGACTCAAGCTCTTCAGGCTAGGCCTAGGTCCTTTCCTTAATGCTTTGGTGTGGTCTTTCGAAACAAACAGGGGAACATATTTATCATCTATACAGGAAGCATGGGCCACACAACTAACAACGTAGAAGAGTTGTGGGATCTTACAAGAGGTTTGCAAATAGATCTAGAGTAGGGCTTTCAAAAATTTATTGTGGAAGGTAATTATGCAAGTCTTGGTGTTTGAAGTGCGTAAATAAGTGGATGACCTGCGTTTTCATTTGGAAGTCTTGGACGGGAAGGGGACACAAATACTACAAATGCTTTCAGCTTTGCATAGATTGTGCCACCCCTCAGAAGCGACAAAAAATGCATTAGGGGACGAACAACCAATACTGGTCCCAGCTTCGGAGAGGTCTTCGTTGGAGGATGCAGCACCAGACTCGACTCCAATGCTCAAGGCCACCTCCTTGGATGCAGTGCCATGTTACAAGCCCACAACTAGATCAACACAGGTGTCAATCTGCATGGCCTGTTGGTTGTTTTGTTTACATTTTTCCACTTGTCACTTTTAGTTATAATTTGTTATGATTGTGTTATGTCAGTATTAGAGGATATAGTACTCTGAGTGAATCGATTTCCCTCATGGAGTGATTCTACTCCAGGTGTTAGAAGTTGTCTTAGGAATGGTTTTTTTTTGTTACAATGGTTCTGGACTTGGGAAGCTAACTGAATTGGTTTCCCCACAGGAAAATTCAGTAATTACAGTCTGAGATAAACTATTGCTGCTGTAATTTTTTATTTTGAAAGGATTTTTGTAGAAACTTACTTACAAAAAAAAAAAGGTGATGCATTAATTCAAGATTTCCCAAATATAGTATATGTATTCATTTAAAAATAAAATGTAAAACCCCTTGCCAATTTGTATGGTTAATATGATTCATTATTTAATATTTAATAATATGAAAGTATGGTATATATAATGGAACACTACTTAAATCATTTATTTTATATAATTAATATAATCCATTATTTGAAGGGCTCAAAAACCTTTTACTATTTTATATTTTAAATATGATTTATTTATAAGGGATGGCACGTGTGCATGGGAGTCTTTGCAGTCTCATAGTAAATCCACTTTCTTCTTATGCTTGTGGTTTGGGAAATGTTTCAAATAACTTTTTGGGGGCTTATTCTCTTTGGGAAGGTGTAAAAATAGCGAGAGAAAGGAGTATTCCCGAGATTGCTATCCTTGGTGATTAAATGATGGTGACTTAGGTTATTATCAAGATATCCGTTGTCGAAAATATTGCCTTTAATTGAATCATGTGTCAATCCCTTGATCTTGTTGATAAGTTTGAGCAGGTCTCCATATTCCACATTAGACACGAACATAAATCTTGTGCCAATTACTTAGCTAATGTTGGGTCTAGACTCAACAAGAGAGAATTTGTTTAAATGGAATATGGCGCATTCTTCCCATTTCATAATTTCAATTCGTCTGGATTTAATGATGTTGGAAAAGTGGCATGGTGCAGGTTTGGGAAGTTGTGTGCCCAGGTGGCTCATACATATGAACATGAAAGGATTTGACTTTAGTGTTCACTCCAATCTATGTGAATGGAGTTTCATATACAAGATAGATTTTGCAATGAATGCCATTTATTCTTCAGGAGGTTTGGCTATATAATGCTCTGCTTTGTGGTGTTTTTCGTGGATTCCTCTGGTTATTTGTTGTTATTAGAGCACTTTCATCTACATAAATTTTGAGAATTTATTTTTAGGGTAGAGACATGTACCGTCAAGATATTGAAATCATAAAGATGTCGTTCAGTGGGTAAAACTGCAGGTGGTGAATACTACACCCAAGAACCAAAGAGAATTTCATGGGTTACTTGAAGAAAATGTTTCACCTTATTGAAGATCTATTTAACCCTTATTGGTACCCCTTAAAGAAGTATAACATCAGAAAGAATATGTATATCACCATCACTCCCACATACTGTGAGGTATATAGGGAGTCCCCTAGGTCTCTTGAAACCAACTATAGATCAGTCTATTAGTCTCCTAACTTCTATAGTGGCATTGATAACAACACTCGAGAAGACTATGCTCTATTACTTGGGTAATCGGGTAGTATGAATAAGAGTATGGATGATCCTCCTTAGTTGGTGCCCAAAGATATTAGGAGGAGCACTATTCTTCAACCCTGCATGTTTATCAGAGAGATACAACACAAGAAAAACCCTTGTCTATAGGAACCTTGAAAACCCTAATTGTGGGGAAAGGAATAGAATTTTCCATGTTAACAATTTGGGCATTTTGTCACTACAATATTCTTCAGGATTGAGTATATAGTGGTTCCTTCGACACCCTTATTTGATACCTATCCCATTGGATTCCCATATTCTCCCTAATCTTGATGGTACCTATCACTTGCAAGCATTTTTTTTTCCATGGACCCAACCACCCTTCCCAACATCCTTATTTTCCACCTATCCATTGGCTTCCTCTCTTTTCCCCATCCACTGTTATACCCTTCATCTGTAACCCTTTTTTCTATGAAGACCCACCTACCCATTTTTTCCCTCTACAATAATGCTCTATCCCACAATCATGAAATCAATTCTTTGATTTATGAGAACAAGAAACACAAGGAGTACATCATATCCATTGCTACCAAACTTGGCTCCCTCAATTCATCGGTTGAGACCCTCAAGGGCCAATATAGATCCCTCAAGGACCAATATTCCACCATCAATGGCACACCTTACAAATTGTTGATTCAATATCTAAACCCTACCTCCTCAAAAGAAACCTTCCAATCATGAAGATGTCGACTCTTCCAAATACCAATCCTTTCTTTCCAATCACCCTCAACATGAAATGTCTTCGCATATTCAAGGCGAAAAATTTAATGGCCTCGTTCCCAATGGATGGGTCACTCAAATGGAACATTATTTCTCATTACATGGAATCACTTATGAGTTGGCCAAACTTCGTTACAGTGTCCTCTATTTGGATCCCAAATGTTGTCATTGGTGATAACAATGTAAGCATTCACACCAAGGGTATGTTTCTTGGACACATATTATGGCCAATATTTAAGAATTCTATGACACTGATACAAACCATTTTGGCGGTTTGACCAAGTTGAAATAGTCTAGTGCAATGGAAGGATTTATTGCCTCCCTTGGGGAATTGTATTTCAGAACAGAGGGCATGTTAGGTGCCTTCTTGAGGGAATTATTTTTCAATGGCCTAAAGGATGAAATCCAATCTTAGGTCATAATGGATTTCTGCTAGACTTTCTTTGAAACTAATAAACGTTCCAAGGAAGCACAATAGGTTGTCTCTTCTTGGCACTAAAAATCCTCTTTATTCCTCATCGTAGACCTCCCAATATTGCCCCTCATACCACTCCTCTAAAGATCCTAAAATTAACACAAGCATACATGCATGAACGTCAACTCAAGGGCATTTTTTATAATTGTGATGATGATATTTTATGGGGCACAAGTATAAAGAATATGAAAATTTCATGGCCATTTCTGAGCATTTTTCAGATGAGGATGTCAATTATTCCCCTATTTAATAGCTACCCCTAGTAGATGATCCTACTCCACCCTCTAACCCTCTAGAGGTTCAACCATTGATTTTGATGAGCACCCTCACTAACTTTTCTACTCCCCAAACACTCAAGTTAATTGGCTACATTGATCAAAGGAAAGTCATCATCCTAGTTTATAGTGGAAACAACCATAATTTTATCCATCACTGCATTTCCCAAGAAATAAATTGTTATATCCATGCTGTCAACATTTTTCAATTCTTGAATTCCAATGGTGATTCCATGAAATGTGGGGGACTTTGTGAAAATGTGTGCCTACAAATTGGTTAGTACCACCTGAAATCTCATATGTTTTCTATCGATATGGTTGGTTGTGACATTATTCTTAGTGATAAATGGTTATGCACTCTTGACCCCATCACCATGGATTTTAAGTAATTAACCATGCAATTGAAACAAGAGGGAAAACAATATGATTTCCAAGGAATCACAACAGACACCCCTGAATCATCACTTCCACCCCATGGAAAAGCTACTAAAAAAAGATTATTCTAGCATTATTTCCCAAATCCATTCCATTTAAGTGATTAAGACACTCTCTCTTCACCCCACACTCCAATATATACTCTCCCAACACCAAGTTGTTTTTAACACTAACCATGGACTTTCCCCTTCTCGTGGCATCCATGATCATTCCATTACTCTGATACTATGTAATCTTCTTCCCAAAATTTTCCCTAACCATCATCATGGGGTCTCCATTCATTGAACCTATGACATAACACATTTGTTCGTGGGATATTAAAGAATACCCCTAATTTGACTAGAGATTGATAATTACCTCTCCAAATATTTTTTTTAACTCCTCTCCCAATACTTTTTTCCAATTAAAAAACCCTACTTTTACTAGATATCCCATATTTTTACCAAATACCCCTTTTAATACCCCCCAATACCAACAAACTCCCCCATACCTCATATCCCCCCTCCTAATACCTACAATTTATTTTCTCTATTTTTCATAATTTAAAAACCCCCTTTACGAATGAAAGTGATAATATATTGGTCATTAAGGTAAATCCCCCATCATTGTCATCCCTTTTCCTAGAAAGATGAAATTGAGAAAATTATTCAGTATTTTCTAAAAGCAAGTGTTATCCTGTTGAAATAATGTAACTGCAAAGTTTATTCTTATTCTTATTTAATATATTATTCATTATATCAATCCCCATTGTGGATTGATCATGTCATCTATTTTAAAAGGACCAAATCCCCTTTTGCGGATTGGTCATAATATAATTGTAATAGACAAAAGAAGAAGTCGAACCAAGAATATATCAAAGAAGCCCCAAAATATAATAAAGGTGGTTATAACCACCCAGGAGAAGAAGTCATCCCTACCAGTGAAACAACAGTCTCACACGTGCCAGTCTTGTATAAATAAGGAGGCTAGCGCCTCACTTAGACACACACTCACTTGTTCATTTGAGAGACAAGTTTTGAAGCTACAGCTGGAGAAGAGAGAGAGAGAGAGGCACATCTTTAGGAGAGGAATTTATGTACTTGTTTGAGTTATCTCTTGGCATTGTATTGGCTATCTATATTAAGGAAGTTTTGTTGGGTTTTCTAGCCCATGAGGGTTTCCCAGGATAAATGATGTGTCTCTTTTGATTATGTATTTCTTAGTGATCTTATCTTATGCTGTTGTTATTCATTAAAATGCAAAGAACTATAATAATGGCTTAAACATTAACATGGTATCAGATCCAACCTGAAGAGAGAATATTTCACAAGAGAAAAGTGAAAAATGTCACTATTGTCGTAGATGCAAATTTGGGTTTTTTGTTGGAGAGGTAATTCAGCCCTAAAACCATCTAGAAAAGTGAACCCTCCCCCAAAGATCATTTTGACACCTTCAACACACCTTTTCAGTGGTTAGATCTCCCGAAAAGTGAAACCCTAGTTTCACAAAGTACCAGAAGTACCAGAAAACCAGAGAACCAGAAGTACCAAAAGTACCAGAGGTACCAGAAAAACAGAAGCACCAGTCCATAAATCCGCGGATCACGTTTGGAGGGGTAAAAGTTGGATTTTCTCAGATCCAAGCACACTAGGCTACTAGCCTCAACAAAGCGCACCTCCTGGTAAGTTCAAAATTTGATTTTGAACATTTTCATTTTTGGACATTTTCCCAGCTTCAAGTAAAAGATGTCTGCAAGCGTTAAGCATGTTCAAAAGCTAGAAGGTGTGTAAAAATTCCATGCCTGGAAGTATAGGATTGGTCTCATTCTTGAAGAGAATGACCTAGAAATATTCTTCAAAGAAGAAGTGCCGAAGCCTATCGATGTTGCAGAAAAAATAAAGCACCAAAATGACACAATCAGGGCCAAAATAATCATTGCAGATTCAATCAAAGACCACCTTATTCCCTATGTGTCATAAGAGAATAATTCAAAAGAAATGTTTGATTCCCTAAACAAACTATATGAAGGAAAGAACATAAACGAGAAGATGAATCTTAGAACTCAGCTCAAGAATACAAGAATGAAGAAAGGAGAATCAATCCAAGAATAATTCTCGAGAATATCCCAATTAAAATAACAACTAGAAGCAATTGGAGATACTATAGACGAAGACAAACTTATAATGACAACCCTAAATGGTCTCACAATACCTTGGGATGCATTCATCCAAACGATTTGTGCGAGAATAGAGAAACTGAAGTTTGACAGTCTATGGGAAGAATGCATCCAAGAAGAAACAAGAGTAGCTAACCGAGAGGATTTACTAGAAAGAGATGAAGATCAAGCCCTATATACTCACACTACAGGATAAAGAAAGAAGTCTTACCTCCATAAAGAGACTTACAAAGAGTCTCAACCCCAAAACACATTCAGTCATAAAGAATCTCATCCAAGGAGATTCCAGAAGAAGGGACAATGAAAGGAAAGATATTACTCATCTGTACAATGCTACCATTGTGACAAGATGGGATACATTGCGAATTTTTTTCCAGCTAGATGAGAAGAATACAAGAGGAAACAAAAGAGGCACCATGCCCATGTAGTTGAAGATGAAGATCCACCTGCAAAGATGTTAAGAGAACAAACTAAAGAAAATGTCTTAATCTCGTCCATCTCAGGATCTGTAACACCTGGAGAAGACACTTGGCTCATTGATAGTGGTGCCTCCAAGGACATGACAGTACAGAGAGATGTTCTCTCTTACATTTCAGAAAAGAAGTTTTCTCAAAAAGTGAAACTTGGAGATGATTATCAATATCCCATCAAGGGAGTGGGAGAATCAAACTACAAGCTTAATTCAGGAAATGTGATGAAGATGAAGGATGTACTATATGTACCAGGTCTGACAAAGAACCTACTCTCCATATCATCTTTAGAGAAGAAAGGATTCAAAGTTTCCTTTATAGATGGAGAATTTCTTATGCAGGCTAAAGGAGAAACCTTACAAGAAGAAATCATCATTGGAAAAGAAGAAGGTGGCTTGTATAATCTAAAAGGGTCACTCAAAAGATGCCATGACCTACACCATTGAGAATCCATGTGAACTTTGGCATAGAATATTAGCTCACATTAACCACAAGGCTCTACCATACGTATGCAAAGTGGTCACAGGTTTACCAGAACTCAAGGTTGATCATAAAGGTGTATGCAATGGATGTGTGCAAGCAAAGAACATCAAGAATCCTTTTCCGAAGAGAGACAACAAAGTAGAAGGAGTCCTAGAACTCATCCATTCAAATGTGTGTGGCCCAATTCCATCATCCTCCATGAGTGGATGTGTATAATATGTATCATTCATTGATGATTATTCTTGTAATACCTAGTTGTATTTTTTGAAATCTAAAGATGAAGTGTTCAACAAGTTCAAGTAATTCAAAGCCTTGATAGAGAATCTTTCTGAAAGAAAGATCAAGATAATCATGTCAAATAATGGAGGAGAATAAACCTTAAAAGAGTTCGTGAGCTTCTACAACAATGTTGGGATCAAGAGGGAGCTCACTACTCCCTATAATCCTCAACAAAACGATGTGGCTGAAAGAAAGAACAGAGCGATAATGGAAGCTGTGAAGACCATGATCCATGACCAAGATCTTCCAATGTGCTTATGGGCAGAGGCAACAATGACAACCGTATATATGAAAAATCAATTGTCCCATAGTGCACTTGGGATCAAGACCTTGGAATATATGTTCACCAAAAAGAAGCCAGAGGTAATCCATCTCAAAATATTTGGTTGCCCAGTATTTATACATATACCGAAAGAGAAAAGAAAAAAGATGGAACCCTCAGGAAAGAAGGGAATATTTGTGGGATACTGTGAGGTCTCCAAGACCTTCAGGATCTACATACCAGGTCACTGCCACACTGAGATCAGTAGGGATGTGACATTTGATGAAGATGCAACACTCAAGAAATCAAGAAAATGCAATCTTGAAGAGGTATGTGAAGAGGAACCCATAATCCCCAGAGTTGCAAAATCAGTGAGGGAGGTTCCCAGAGCTACTGAACCAGTGAGGGAATTCATAACTTCCCCTGATAAGGAAATTCTAGAATATCATGATGTAGTAGAGTTCCAAGAACCTCTTCAGATGACAATCTCCCATAAAATAAAGCCATCTTGGGCTAGAGAGCTTATTCAAGATGGAGAGAAATATGGTGTTCCCAAAGGAACCACGAGACATGTGAAGAAACCTAATCCATTCTCCTGTTATAGGGCTTTGATGTGTGATATCCTAGAAAATGAGCCTACCTACTTTGAAGAAGCCATTCAGAAGAAAGAATGGGTAGATGATGTTGCGCCTCTTTCGTCACCTCGGTGAGAAAAATAGAGGTGCTTGCAAGCTCATTTGGGTCTGTTGAGCAGGACAACTGCAAGGAAAAGATTTAGGGATAGAAAATAAAAGACTACAAGTAAGAATTAAACTAAGAAATGCAATAACAACTAAATTCATGAGCATAGGGACATAGAAAAAAAAAGAACCATAAGACGCATGTCACCAATGTTGAGGTTGATCTATTAGTGAAAACAAAGAACCAAGAAGAAAGGGGACTATGAGTCCCTTCTTCCTCCAAGGGAGGGATCTTGGACCCCCACTAGCTAGCTCTTCTTACATCAAAGAAAAATGGAAAATGATGATGAAAGAACTCTTTACAAATCCACTCAATGGGTGAGGTGGATTGTCCAATGTAATGGTGCCAATATGCTCTTGACAAGGATGGAGTCCTCAAGACAATAGAGGCAGCATAACATTACTTTGAATTCCTTGAAAAAAAGTGAGGTGCATCCATGGCTTTTTATAGAATTCATTTGGGTTATTGTTTAACTACTTTGTAGTGTGAAAAGAGGCCAATTATTTCATTCCTAGGTCTTTGACCAGCCCACCAGTCGGATCCAGTCTAGATTTGAGGGTCAAATTAGCTCGGGAGCTGAACCATAAGTGGGTGGAAGGCAAACCACTCTCATAAATGCACCGTTTAGCAGGTGCATGACTTTTTGAGTTAACAGTCGTGCATCGTGGGCCTATGCGTGATTTTGGCATTCCTGTTTCACGCATGCGCGTGCGCCCAATGTCTGCATAGCTCGCTCTTCAATTTTTCACTACTTTGTATAGTTTTTTGACCTTTTTTGAATGTTGTTGTATTAATTCAGGTCCATGGATGACTTCATCATTGCTTGACGATGTTGAGTTCTTGTAACCATGTGTGGACGAAATTTCAGTGATAACAGATGCCCCCTGATGGATGAGGTTAGGAGCATATGTATAGCCGAAATCCATCAATGTTTCTTCTATTGAGAATGTTGTTGTAAGAGAGAGAAATAGTGGGACCGTTCAGAGCAATCCGTTGGAGGGAAAAAGGAACCGATAGGACCCGACCTTCCATGAGGTGTGTAAAATAGAAAACTGTGTACAAATGAGGCGGGCATGCCACATGCTCGTGTCATGTCACTCTGAAAAAGGATGACTGAAGTGTTGTTGTAGACAACTGTAGCACCCCCGGGGGCGGTCGTGATAAAGGTAGAAGACAATTCTACAAATGAACATGCTTTGAATAGTAGGCAGTGATCGCGGTAATAAGTAGCAATGATTATGTGGGCATTGATAGCCCTGCCAAGTTCAGAGGTCTTCGACAAATAAAAGAACTAACTGTAATAGTCGCAAAGTAAGACCCACCATAACATGAGAAAGTGTTGGCGTTGAATGTTATGGGGGTCAACGACAACAGGGAGCAATGGTGTTTCACCTTGTGCCGTCTGAGATCTCTCATTGAGTGGATAATGAGAATCGAGATACTGTCGCCCTTCTGGAAACTGTGTTGATGTCGACAAAAAGGGGGATGCAAATTCCAGAAGCAAATGGCTTCATGAAATCTACTAGGTGATGTGAAGAAGTGGAGGAGGTACATGGATGAAGTCAAGATGTGGGAAGACTCAAGACTTCCCTTGGTTGGAGTATGTGTGAGATAAAAAGTGGCCACAACCGTTCGACGATGTCTATGTCAGGGGGATGACCAGACCGGGGATAATTTGTGCCAGAGGTGGGACAAGGTGAACAAATTCAGAGGGCAGATGTAAGTGACCTGTGGGGTACTCTGAAGATATGGATGATGTTGTCAAGGGAAGATGATAAGTAGAGCTCCAACCAAGGGTGACATGGGTTGCGGCTGGCCAAAAAGAGGGAAGCAGGTCACCAAAGGTGATGACAAAAAAGGTAATGTAACGAATGGGAATAAATGCATTTGTACAATAAATAATGAATAATTGGGGAGAAATGTACAAATACAGAAACGGGTGCCCCAGTGTGATATGGGTGGCCCATATAGGGCATAATTTGCTCGGAAAACTGATGAAGGGTGGGGGCCCCATTGGTGAGTTTCTGTATGAGGTAGGTGAAATGAAGGGAGATTTGTTGATGGGCAAACTATTTGTGGATGAAATGTAGGGTTCATGATACTGCGGAGGTGCAGTCAAAAAAATAGAACCGTGAAGAGGTAATCTGGGAGTTTGTGTGGGAAAGCTAGCAAAATGAAGAGAAGGAGTATGTGGTTGATTCGCGACATGATGAAAGACTATCGGGACTCCCATCCCTAAATGGTTTTGAAAAACAACATGAGTGTTAGAAGTGCCACAAGGTGCTATGAATGGGACAACTCATGTGGGGAAGAATGCTACCGGGTGATAGTACCGAAGATGGAAATGGAGGTGTGGGTACTGCAGAGTTTGGAATGGGGATCCTAGAGGCAAATATTAGAGGGTGTGACTCGAAATGTAAGTGCAATACAGAGGGAAAGACTACATGCCAGTGTTGAGTATATACCTGAAGGGGTTGTGTCGATGTATGATGATCAAGTACCTGCACACATGAAAACCAAATACCCAACGTGAACAATATCTGAAGAGAATCGAAGATATGAGTATGTATTTGATAAGTGTGAATATGCGCATGCGTACCTGACCAGGGTATGAAGAAAAGGTGCCCCGGGACCTCAAGATAAAAAGAGGCCCAAGGACTGTTGTGATGTATATGGCATAATGTTGATCCTATGGCTGAAGACGGATCGAGAAACAGATACCGTGGGCTCCCGAAATGGTGAGTGGAAGTTTGGCAAAAAGGCCTATATATAGTTGTAGGGCCCACATTGCCACCTCATTTGTACCTGCTGTAATAGTGACTGGATGAGTAGTTTTCAGACGAGATTTGGAGATTCAGGGAGGACGAGGCATCTGATTGGTGATTAGCGAGCTTCAGGTTAGTGGTCTGATCATCCTGCATAGAAATAGGATTTCATATTTTGGGTAGGGGCTGTACGGAGGGTCATACAGAGGGATTTTGTGGGTGTGGGCCCCACGTGCGTGGGCAATCCGGAAGTAGGCGCGCACACATGCGCGTCTTCCCACCGGATAGATTCGCATGGGGGCACTGGTGAGGGAATTAAAGGTGCGCACTATGTGCGTGCCTATCGGCTGTACAGCTGCGCATTTGTGCATGGTTGTGATGTGGACAGGCGCGTGCGCCTATGTAGGTAATAGGCGTGCATGAGAGCACACCTGTGAAGCTAACAGGTGCACATACGTGCGCGCCTGTGTAGTGAACAGGTGCACATGTGTGTGCGCCTGTGGGTTAAAACGGTCATGCCTTAGAGGCAAAGTTGATGGGTGTAAAATTGTTTTTTTTTATGTTGTTGATGGTCTCGTGGGTTGATATAAGACTCTTTGTTATGGCTACAGGTAGACAGTTTTCACGATGCCAGTGGGTTGGCGAGAGCGAGATTGGTCCTAGCTACGAGACGCCATGGCTATTGAGGACCCAGGTGTGCAAGCGACTTTGGCAGCCTATGTGTTGTTAAAATTCTTTGAGTTCCCGTTGATACGGGTGCAGGAGTATCTCCTGCAGTTCCTGATCCATATGTGGAGTCCGGAGCTACACTGCTTCCTTGTGCAAGGAGAGCAGATCCCCTTCACTGCGGTGGAGGATGTGTACTTCTTGACTGGGCTCCCATTTCAGGGTGTGACCCTACCGGTGGAGCCAGTGCTACCGAGGGATCTGACCCTAGCGACTGTTGGCTGGAGATACTGTTCAGGTCAAAACTTTATGTCCGGGACGGTTGTGAGCATTGGGTCGATAGATTCCCTGGTGCATCGTTGTATAACAATGATGATTGTGAGAGTATATGGGTCACTCGCGACCCAACGGATCAATGGGGGCCATTTTTTGGTTATGGGGAGAGTGATGGTTGGCGAGCAGTTTTCCTGGGGGCCTACGCTGCATGCGAGGATGGTGGGGCAGTTGGACCACTCTCGGTCCACGGATATGGGGGATTTTTCCTTCGGGTCCATCCTGGTGGCCTGGTTTCTGGAGAGGGTGTCGATGTTGCACCCTAGGATTATTTTGGGTGCGCCTGGGGAACGAGAGCCGCGACTGAGGTAGTGGTGAGGGTGGACATTTATTCACGGCAAAGGTGGCACAGGAATGGTGTGTAACAGACCTCTTTTTCGTTACGACAACAACTCTTTAACAGGTAAAATTCTTTTTTTTTTGTTTTTTTAAGGTGTGTGCGCGCGTGTATAAGGAACATACACACTTGACTCTACGTTGCCGCCTGACGAATACAAGACGCAACCACGATGATCATCACAAGAATACAAGGCGCACATCAAGCAACTGCAAGCATTGAACGACCAAACTTGGTTATGCATAGTATGAACACAGAAGGAAGAATCCATGGTAGTAGATTTTACTATTTCTGCACAGGAAAGCAAGGTGTTTAATCTTAGTTCTCTTCTTCGGAGAGAGAGAAGGTCAGATAGGCTCCTGGCCGACTGCTCAGGTAGAAACTAGTAATCTCTTTCAGGTGTGTCGCAAGAGTGGAAACCCTGTCTTTAAAGGGCCCAAGACTCTTGATACAACACTCGATTCTTTACATAGAACATAATCGCACCCACAAACTTATGTACTAAGGCTACATGGAGGTGTCTACAACCCGCCCAACACAATTAGACCACACAAAGCAGACAACCAAGTACTACAAATCCAGGACAACCACGTCCTCTACGGGAGACGCAAGTCAGAAGAAATCCAACATCAATTACAGACCATTCACTCCATTTGACTTCGATTAAACGACGAGTTACCAACCCTGCCTTAAATAAGTACATGTAATTAATTGCATAGCCCTATTTACTACATTAGAAAGACTCAAGGTTCTGCTCGAGAATTTCTATTCATTTGATTAATGTAAATAAACTTTCAACATCGCTACCACAACATCAACCACTTTACAATTTATATCATCATAACCATCTGCAAGGACAATCACCTTCCCCCTTATATGCTGTCTAAAACAACTCCATTATCATTTCCATAAAGCGGTGACCACATTATCCTTAACCTTGCCATGGATAATAGCATTAACCTAAACATCATACTACCTTATCATTACCATGGACAATGTTGGTATTCAAAATTAGCATTGCTCTAATTTCTAGCATGAATCATGAGATTACATGTCCTTAACATTCCAAAACCGATAATTGCACTGAAATTAGTATTAACCTTAGTTTCATTGCAATCACCTTACATTACAATACATTCCAATGATATTCACTAACATTCCCTTACATAATCATTCCTTACAAATCGTTACATAAATTTCAATGTGCTAAATTCAAGGACATTACATTAATAATACACCATAAATAATAATCAATATTATATTTATCTTACTTATCCTGCAATAAGATAACGATCAATTACATCTTATATGTTAGTATCAATAATAAAACTACAATGACATCACCATAAAAGCTAGCATCATCGCCCTCTATACCACCATAACATTGCAATTATATAATGATGACTTTATCCCTTGTTGGTGATTAATAACAATAGAACTATTAAACCTAACCATAATTAACCATGTACTTACTTTTAACCAGAGAATAGTATTGTAATTTTAAACTAAGAATGGCTTCTCCTTACAACATTATAATAAATAAAATTCGATGTTTAATGTCATAAATTAAAATCAATGGAATGCCTGTTGTAAATCGGAGAGTAGTGAAATTCATGACAGGGTACATGTAACTAAATAAGGCTTTGCATTACAGGATGTTGGAAATAAACTAGTCGAGGTTTGCCATAAAAATTAAATTCAAATGGGACATAATGTAAACTGGATGGTAGCCGAAATTTCTTTTTAATGCAAATCATGTCCTTTATTTCCACTGGCATCAAATCGTTTAACTACACCCGATGATCATATTCTGTTCACCATAGATAAATTAGTATTGTGCTATAACTAAAAATAACTTTTCCTTACAACAGTATTGCAAATAAAATACTCGATGAATAATCTGGTAATTAATGAAACTACAAC
>ML784922.1:374566-402025 GCA_009831015.1 Picea engelmannii | reverse complement strand
CAATCTTCATCTATGCATTCTCATCAAGGACAATACATATTATATTACATCAATAATCAATCAATCAATCCTTTAACATCAATCAATCACTTGACATCAATCAATCAAACCATTGGCATCAATGACAACATGATCCAACACAATACACCCCCATATAAATCGAAACGCCTAGCACTAATCAAATCGCCCCCCAAAAAAACCCACGGTCTAAAGAAAATTCTCAGAAAAACAAATAATAAAAATTACACATTCTCGCACAATAATTTAAAATTTGCAGAGTCCAGATTATCAACAGTAATTATTTGATACAGTCTAGGACGTTTAATGAAAGGATATACAGCAACACGATTACAGCGAAGGAACCATCCAAACATTCTACTCTACCAATAAAAATCATACCGTTGCCTCAACGCCGTCCTAGTGTGTCGTCCGCGCTCCGTGCCGCTCCCGCTCACCGACCGTGGAGACTACACCGGTACCTCCCAGCCTAATGCTAGGGGTACTATGCTTCCCCCTTAGCCCCCAGAGCCGCAAAGGGGCCACTCACAGTCCATATAGTATACCTAGCTTCCCAGCTCACCTCCAAGGCTGAGCTACCACTCTAATCCAAACTAAGAAAATCCCAAATCCTCACAAGCAATCAGTCCAGTCCAAATTCGGCAGCATAACGATACCTAACAGCCCATCCCTTTTTCCCCTCACCCCCCTTTATTTTATGGAGTTTTGAGCCCCCTTGCCCTAAATCATATTTGATTTAAGTTTTAATGAAAAAACCTAAAAAATTCTCTGTCTTACAAGTGTCACTCATCCCCCACGTTTCTCCCAAAATTATTTTCTTCAAGTTTATTAAAAGGCTCATTTCCCTATTTTATTATTCCCTTTTCTTTTCTTTTCTTTTTCTTTTTTAAACCAAAAAGGTAAATGCGCCAATGCATCTTTTCATTTTATTTTTAAATTCATACTTTTTATACTCTCGCTCGTTAAATAATCTTATTACTATTGGTTCAGTCTCAGTTTATGTATGAGTTTTATGGAAAATAGTTTAGTCCCTTAAGCGTTCAATTTATTCACTGAAGGTTATGTGTTCTATCAATCAAAACTATGGCTTTCGGTATTCGTTTATTTATGAATTAGTTTAATTTTTGAAAAACTAATGCGCTCATATGGGAGTTATGATTTAAAAGTTTTTATAAGGTTATGTATTTGAGAGAAGTCGGGTTTTCATAAAAGTTGTGCTTTCAAAATGTTAATGAACTCTCATTTCAAGTTGTGTTTAAAGAAGGAGATGCCTTCAATGAAATTTATTGTCTGAGTTAACTAAACTGTAATTTATGTATATTTTTATTTTTAAGAAAAGTTATGTTTCAATTTGAATAAAAGTTATGAGTTCATTAAAAGTTAAATGGTTGAAAAAGATTATGAAATCTTGTATCCGTTGATATATTGGTTGTATAGTTGGATGAAGTTAACGTTAATAAATCCAAGAACTAGAGCTCAAGTACGTTCTAAAAATTGTATTCTCCTTGCACTGCATTGAGGTGTGAACTCTACCCTAAAATCTCATAATGTTGTTTTGCTTAATTATTTTAATGGTTATTAGGGTTAATCGTTATTAATAATAATATTTGGGTATAGGATTAGGTCAAGAATTATTGGAGCTATTTCATTTAGAATTAGGGTTAGGCTCTTTTTAGATTTAGAGTTAGGGCCTTTTTCCTCAAGGTTAAACGAAATTTTTATCTTAGAGAAGTTTTTTTTTTTACTTAGGTTTAGATTTTGAACTGGATGACAATTGTTTAGGGGAGTCATTTTAAGAATTTATTAAGGCGTTATTGTCTTAGGGATATTTAGGTTTGTTTCCTTCATCCACATCAATGCGACGTGCCCTTCAGGATGCACCATGTGTTCCAAGGGTGCCACTCACCTCGTTCGTTTCCTTTGCGCGATGTGCCCTTCAGGATGCACCACGTGCTCTAAGGGTGCCACTCGCTTCTTGTGCTTATTTTGTGCGACGTTCCCTTCAGGATGCACCACGTGCTCCAAGGGTGCCACTCGCCAACTGGACTGATTGGTAGACATCTATAACCCCTGGAGTCAACACTCCGCCAGGTGAACTTGTGGGAGACTAAGGGTTCTAAGGAATAAGGCCCCCACCTTATTGCACGCCCCTTAGAATCATCGTGAGCGACTGTCGCAGTCTGCCCTCATGACATCGTGGATCCTCTCAAACTAGGTAATCGTTAATCTACAGTTCGAGCCATGGAGGGAGTGCTAGTAGGCGGTGTCAGGGCTGCTTTCCACCCCTCTCCCTCAACCTCTCTGGAAATCGTGTGTGGCCCCTTTACTCTATATGTGAGTCTGGTCGGCAAGCTATCGTGAGCCTGCATCATCAACAATCGTTTCAGAACATGTCAACATCATATCATCAGATCAAATAAATATCACAGTAAATAAATCAACCCAAATAGCACACTCCCTGACTCAATCCGGAGTCCAAGGGGCTTCCACCGATGCCTCTACATCCTCAAGATCTGAAACCCTACACACTCAATGAAACTGAGTCAGCAACACCTGTCTACATCAAAGTAGTAAAAACATCATGTCATCTATCATAACGCATCATAATCGAGGATAAATAGTTTAACATCATAAAATTCCAGATCACTTGCAAGTAAGTGTCCTCAAAGAATAAGTTTTCTCAGTGCGCCAGAGCGGGATGTTACATACACCCCCTATTGGTCTAAACTTCGTCCCAAAGTTTCTCAGTATAAATGCCGAAATAAGTACCATAGTATCATAAGTCTATCTATCAAACAAAAATGGGAACTGCTGGCGCATATCATATGCGTCCTCCCAGGTCGCCGAGTGTGGACTATAACTGTCCCACTAGACCTTGACTTGATCTACCATTCAACGTCGTAACTGTCGAACGCGATGATCTAAGATGTGGACCGGCTCATCCATGAGCGCTCCCTCGTCTGATACCTGCAAGGAACTCATGTCAATCACATGTGTAGAATCACTAATATAATGTCTCAAAACAGATACATGAAAAAAATCGTGCATACGCCTCAAAGAATCAGGCAAGTCTAGTCGATAGGCCACGGGCCCCTTTCTCTCCACAATCTCGAAAGGTCCCATGAACCTAGGAGAGAGTTTAGCTCCCTTTCCAAACTTGATCGAACTCTTATGCGGTTTAACCTGCAAGAAGACTCGATTGCCGACCTCGTAACTACGGTCGACTCGGTGCGCATTGCCATAACTCTTATGTCGATCCTGCGCTCCTTTCATCCTCTGTCTTATGGTTCACATTTTCTCTTTCATTTCTTAGATCGCTTCTGGTCCCACTAGGACCCAATCCTCAAGCCAATCCCAACTCAAGGGCGTCCGACACGGTCGCCCATAAAGAAACTCGAAAGGCACCATCTTAATGGTGCTCTGGTAGATGTTGTTGTAAGCGAACTCTACTAGAGGCAAGAACTCCTCCCAACGCTTTTGTTGGTCCATCACGTACATGCGCAACATGTCTTCCAAGGTTTGGTTCGTTCGTTTTGTCTGTCTGTCATTCTCTGGGTGATACGCAATACTAAAATTAAGCTGGTTTCCCAAGGCCTCTTGAAAACTCGTCCAAAATCATCCAGTAAACACCGATCCTTGATCGGATATAATCTTCTTAGGCAGGCCATGCAGCCTCACAATCTCACTGATGAAAACTCTCACTATGTCAGGTGCCTGATACGTCGTACGCACCAGAATAAAGTGAGCACTCTTCATCAGAGTGTCTACTACTACAAAATTTGAGTCGTGTCTCCTGGCCATCAGTGGTAATCCAACAATAAAATCCATCGAAATAACTTCCCATTTTGATTCTGGAATGGCATGTGGTTGAAGTAAACATGTCGGGTGTCTATGCTCAGCCTTTACCTGCTGACACTCTAGACATCTAGCCATAAAGTTGACTATGTCGTCCTTCATTCCCTTCCAGAAGAATAAGGGTTTAAGGTATGCCCTCATCTTCATGACTCCCAGGTGAGCCATGTAAACTGCTCTATGAGCCTCGCTCAGGATCAACATCCTCAACTCATCATTTGGCAGTACGTAAATCCGACCTCTAAACCTCATTAAACCATCGCTATCAAATGAATATCCCTCATATCGTGGTACCATCATTGTGTTTCGTCCGATAAAATCCTCGACTTCTTTGTACCAGTCATCATCACACTGTAAAGTGAGAATATTCTCACGTAGATTTGTCTGAAGAGGTAACAACGAAAATATGTGTGGCCTCCGACTCAAGGCATCAACCACTCGGTTCATTGTTCCCTTTATGTAAGTAATCTCGAAGTCGTACTCACTAAGCAATTCCAACCAACGCCATTGTCGCGCGTTCGGGTCGCTTTGCGTAAAAATGTGTTGTACTCCACAATGATCAGTCCTTAATTCAAATTTTCATCCAACAAGGTAGTGTCTCCATATCTTCAAGGCATATACGATGGCTAATAACTCCAAATCATGCGTCGCGTAGTTTTCCTCATGCCTTCTTAGTTTCCTCGAAATGTAAGCAATCACTCGTCCGTCTTGCATCAAGACTCCACCTAAACCTTCCTTGGATGCGTCAGTGCATACCAATAAGTCCGCACCCATGTCAGGGACCTTTAGTATCAGCGCGGTTGTCAACAACTCTTTAAGCCTCCGAAATTCTTCCGCGCATTTCTCTGTCCAAACAAACTTCTTGTTTTTCTTCTGCAATTCCGTGATCGGATTTGCTATCTTCAAAAAACCCTCGACAAACCGTTGATAGTATCCTGCTAAACCCATAAAACTACACACTTATGTGACATTCGTCGGCGCAGACCATTCCATAATAGCCTCAACCTTTGCCGGATCCACGACGATACCTTCGCCGGAGATGACATGCCCTAAGTAGTGAATCCTTGATTGATAAAAAGAGCATTTGGTCAACTTCTCATACAATTTGTGCTCTCGAAGGCACTACAGTACCAAGCGCAAGTGCTCATCATGCTCCTCCGTTGTCCGAGAGTAGATCAAGATGTCGTCAATGAATACTTGGACGAACTTGTCCAAGTACTCGCAGAACACCCCGTTCATCAAACTCATGAATACCCCTGGGGAATTTGTCAGTCCAAATGGTAAAACAGTAAACTCGTAATGTCCAAATCTGGTCTTAAAGGAGGTCTTAGGGACGTCATCCTCCTTGATCTGTAACTGGTGATACCCTGATCGCAAATCGATCTTGGAGAACACCGTCGCACCCTTCATTTGATCGAACAGATCATTAATTCTAGGTAAGGGATATTGATTCTTGATCGTAGCCTTGTTCAGTTGACGGTAGTCAATGCAAAGCCTCCATGATCCATCCTTCTTTCGTATGAAAATAACCGGTGCACCCCACAGTGACACGCTAGGACATATGATTCCCAGGTCCAACAACTCCTTCAGTTGCATTTTCAGCTCTTGCAACTCCGAGGTCGACATCCGATAAGGTTCTCTTGCTATCGGTTCGGTCCCCGGTTTTAGGTCTATGGTAAACTCCAATTCCCTTTTCGGTGGCATCCCAAGTAAATCCTCTAGAAACACGTCCGCAAACTCCTTCACCACTGGAAGGTGTTCTAGACCTTCCGCTACTCCTTTTTTTTTTAGCGCGAGGATTTCATAAAGCTTTCACCCCTTGCGCATACTCTTCCGTAACTGTAAGGAAAAGACGAACCTCAGAGAAACTCCCTGGTTCCATCCTACAATCACACGTCTTTGTCCTTCGTCATCAACCAAGATCAACCATTTCATATTACAGTTGAGTATCGCCTCGTGCGATTCCAACCAATCCATACCAATCACGACGTCATAAGATCCTAACATTGTGACGTACAAGTTGACCCTAGTGACAAACTCTCCCAGGTTAAGGGAAGAGCCCGTAACCTTTCCTCCAACCTTTTGTTTGTCTCTCAAAGCCATCTCCATGAAGATAAACTCATCTTGTTTGACTGCCTTTACCTTAATAATTTTTAGTGCTGCACCAGAAATGAAACTCTCAGTAGCACCTGGGTCTATCAAAATACTAAGGGTCTGGTCAGCGACAATACCTGTTGTCTCAAACACAGTCGACTAGTGCTCGACCTGGCGATTATTAACCGTTGCATGAATCCGATGGGCCTTGCCCATATCTCCAACGGTAGTGGGTCTGGCTGATCCGGACACCCTGGTCCTCTCCACAGGACAGTCGCACTGGTAGTGTGGCTCCCCACATGTCCAACACCCTTTCTTTGGCCCAATAGTCCTGGTACTCGAAGTAGAAGATGACTGTCCACCAGCCGAAAACCCTAGTCTGTTCTGCTGAATAGGCCTAAACTGATGTTGCTGTGGGCGACGCTGCTGCTGGTGCTTTGGTCCTCGATAATGTGTCCGCTGCAGAGGCGACGGTCATCGGGGTGTAGCAAAAGTGGGTCCCCTCTGGAAGCCACGATGTCCCGACGTATGTCTCGCTGGTGTCTGATGCTGTGGCGTACCAGATGAACCCTACCCTATGGGTCTCGCTGGAGTCCTGGTCTGACCCCCACTTATAAGCTCCTCCTCTGCTATGAGGGCCTTTTGGACAGCGTCGTGCAAGGTTTGACGCATCAAGATCCTAACCTTTTCACGCAAGTTGCCGTTAAGGCCAAACATGAATCGGTTGACCTTGAACTTCTCAGTGTTAAGGTGCGGAGCATACCGGAGCAGCTCCATGAAACGTGCCTCGTACTCGGGCACCATACGAACTCCCTGTCATAATGCATTGAACTCATTGAGCTGACACTCAATGAATTCCTTTGAAAGGTACCTCTCTCGGAACCGTTCCTCGAACAGTTCCCATGACACGTCTTCAACGACCATGTTCAGCTGCGGCAGGAGCGTCTTCCACCATAGAAGAGCACTCCCCTTCAGTTGAAAGACCACCATGCAGACCTTCATGTTGGAGGTATAATCGCGAAGTGCGAAGCACATCGCCATATTCTCCAACCATGCCTCGATGGCTGCGTCGTCCGGGGCACCAAAGAACTCGAGAAATTTTACCTTCTCGAGTTCACGGTGAATGCTACCTGTAACGGTCGGTGTGCGCGGTGGAACCTCAGTGAGTGCCGGTGCCCTGTCCTTGTCTCTGTCCAATCAACTGATCAAAGCCTCGAACATGCACTGGAAGGATCTCATCATCCCAATAACATCGCCAACCACTATCTCCTCCTGTCCGAGAACCTTCTTGCCTCCCTGGGGGTTAGAACCCTCAGGCGTGGATGCTACTGGAGGCGTCATGCCTCCTCCCCTAGCACCCCGTCATCTACCTCTGCGACGTCCTCTAACCATGATTACCTGCACGCACACAATCAACTCAATTAGCAACAATATAATCAAATCTAATCATGTCCATGAAAGTCGTAGCGAACCCCAAGCCACGGGTCGAACCGGCTCTGATACCATATGTAACACACCCCCTTTTCATTACGACAACAACTCTTTAACAGGTAAATTTTTTTTTATTTTTTTTTTAAGGTGTGTGCACACGTGTAGAAGGAACAGACACACTTGGCTCTATTTCGCCGCCCGACGACTACAAGACACAACCATGATGATCACCACAAGAAGACAAGGCGCACATCAAGCAGCTGCAAGCATTGAACGACCAAACTGGGTTATGCACAGTATGAACACAGAAGGAAGAATCCATGGTAGTAGATTTTACTATTTCTGCACATGAAAGCAGGGCATTTAATCTTAGTTCTCTGCTTCAGAGAGAGAGAAGTTCAGATAGGCTCCTGGCCAACTGCTCAGGCAGAAACTAGTAATATCTGTCACGTGTGTCGCAAGAGTGGAAACCCTGCCTTTAAAGGGCCCGAGACTCTTGATACGGCACTGGATTCTTTACACACAACATAATCGCACCCACAAACTTATGTACTAAGGTGTCTACAACCCTCCCAACACAAGGAGACCACGCAAATAAGAGAACCAAGTACTACAAATCAAGGACAACCACGACCTCTACGGGAGACGCAAGTCAGAATAACTTCGACATCAATTACAGACCATTCACTCCATTTGACTTCGATTAAACGATGAGTTTCCAACCCTGCCTTAAATAATTACATGTAATTAATTGCATAGCCCTATTTACTACATTAGAAAGAATCAAGGTTTTGCTCAAGAATTTCTATTCATTTGATTAATGTAAATAAACTTTCAACATCGCTACCACAACATCAACCACTTTACAATTTATATCATCATAACCACCTGCAACGACAATCACCTTCCCCCTTATATGCTGTCTAAAATAGTTCCATTATCATTTCCATAAAGCGGTGACCACATTAGCCTTAACCTTTTCATGGATAATAGCATTAACCTAAACATCATACTACCTTATCATTACCATGGACAATGTAGGTATTCAAAATTAGCATTGCTCTAATTTCTAGCATGAATCATGAGATTACATGCCCTTAACATTCCAAAACCGATAATTGCACTGAAATTAGTATTAACCTTAGTTTCATTGCAATCACCTTACATTACAATACATTCCAATGATATTCACTAACATTCCCTTACATAATCATTCCTTACAAATTGTTACATAAATTTCAATGTGCTAAATTCAAGGACATTACATTAATAATACACCATAAATAATAATCAATATTAAATTTATCTTACTTATCCTGCAATAAGATAACGATCAATTACATCTTATATGTTAGTATCAATAATAAAACTACAATGACATCACCATAAAAGCTAGCATCATCGCCCTCTATACCACCATAACATTGCAGTTATATAATGATGACTTTATCCCTTGTTGGTGAATAATAACAATAGAACTACTAAACCTAACCATAATTAACCATGTACTTACTTTTAACCAGAGAATAGTATTGTAATTTTAAACTAAGAATGGCTTCTCCTTACAACATTATAATAAATAAAATTCGATGTTTAACGTCATAAATTAAAATCAATGGAATGCCTGTTGTAAATCGGAGTGTAGTGAAATTCATGACAGGGTACATGTAACTAAATAAGGCTTTTCATTACAGGACATTGGAAATAAACTAGTCGAGGTTTGCCATAAAAATTAAATTCAAATGGGACATAATGTAAACTGGATGGTAGCCGAATTTTTTTTTAATGCAAATCATTTCCTTTATTTCCACTGGCATCAAATCGTTTAACTACACCCGATGATCATATTATGTTCACCATAGATAAATTAGTATTGTGCTATAACTAAAAATAACTTTTCCTTACAACATAATTGCAAATAAAATACTCGATGAATAATCTGGTAATTAATGAAACTACAACCTTCCTTAATTCCCTTCCAAACCTTGTCTCTACTACATTGCCATAGTGTTTTTCCACTAACTCTAGCTTAAAGGTAATAAAGTTATTGTTCTAAGTGAGCTCACAGGATAAAGTATCTATCTGGAAGCTGAAGGTGAAGGCAAGGGTAAGGGCATATCTTTATCTGTGCAGAAGAAGGATTTAGTTGTACAAGCATACTATGCTGGAAATGAAATAGATGTAACAGAATTATAAAATTTTCCTCTGACTCATATTCCAACCCTTTAAGTCCAACTAAATATAAAATTTGAATTTAAAAAGAAGACTAGAATCGTTTTACGCTGAAATGAGATTCCAGCAGGATATAAATTAAAATATAAATTTAAATTAAAAAGGGAAGACGGGAATAAATTCCAACTGGATATAAATGTAAAAACGTCCCAGGCAGTGTAAAATCGCCCCCACAGAGGTAAATACACCCACGCAGAAGTAAATACATCCCAGCAATATGCAAAATGTTCCTGGCAATGTAAAATCTCCCACACAGAGATTTATAACTCCCGGTCATCCAAAAATGCCCAAACTTCTAGTATAACACAGAGATGGTTCTAATACAGTCTACTACTCATGAATAAACCAGAAGCTCCCATAACGATTTCTCAAACCACACCTTTCCCAACGAGGGTTTGCAGATTAGTCTTACCAGGAAACCCAAGTTCACAGCTCCTAAGTTGTGATAAAAACAAAAACGAACAGGGTAGAGAACAAATATTTGGATAATGAGATGAAGGGTTCTAGATCTCTGAGGGTTAATGTTTTAGGTTTGGCGCAACATTCAACAGTTAATCGATGCCCGATGGTAGAAATGGTGATAGCCGTGTTTATAAATAAATAAATAAGAGGTTTTATTTCATTTATGGGCATAGGAGGTTTACTTGAAAACCCGGGTCGAATACCCACAGAAAAATTGAACAATACGCCCCCATATAAATCGAAACGCCCAACACTAATCAAATCGCCCCAAAAAAAACCCACAGTCTAAAGAAAATTCCAAAACAAAAAATAATAAAAATTACACATTCCCGCACAATAATTTAAAATTTGCACTGTCCAGATTATCAACAGTAATTATTTGATACAGTCCAGGATGTTGAATGAAAGGATATACAGCAACAAGATTACAGCGAAGGAACCATCCAAGCATTCTACTCTACCAATAAAAATCATATCGTTGCCTCAACGCCATCCTCGTGTGTCGTCCGCGCTCCGTGCCGCTCCCGCTCGCCGACCGTGGAGACTACATCGGTACCTCCCATCCCAACGCTAGGGGTACTCTGCTTCCCCCTTTTCCCCTCGAGCCGCAAAGGGGCCACTCACAGTCCAGATAGTATACCTATCTTCCCAGCTCACCTCCAAGGCTGAGCTACCACTCTAATCCCAGCTGAGAAAATCCCAACTCCTCACAAGCAATCAGTCTAGTCCAATTTCGACAGCATAATGATACCTAACAACCCATCCCTTTTCCCCCTCATCCCCCTTTGTTTTATGGATTTTTGAGCCCCCTTGCCCTAAATCATATTTAATTTAAGTTTTAATGAAAAACCCTCAAAAATTCTCTGTCATACAAGTGTCACTCATCCCCCACGTTTCTCCCAAAATTATTTTCTTCAAGTTTATTAAAAGGCTCATTTCCCTATTTTATTATTCCCTTTTCTTTTTTTTCTTTTTTTTTTTAGTAACCGAAAAGGTAAATGTGCCAATGCATATTTTCAATTTATTTTTAAATTCATACTTTTTATACTCCCGCTCGTTAAATAATTTTATTACTATTGGTTCAGTCTCAGTTTATGTATGAGTTGTATGGAAAATAGTTTAGTCCCTTAAGCATTCAATTTATTCACTAAAGGTTATGCGTTCTATCAATCAAAACTATGGCTTTCGGTATTCGTTTATTTATGAATTAGTTTAATTTTTGAAAAACTAATGCGTTCATATGGGAGTTATGCTTTAAAAGTTTTTATAAGGTTATGTATTTGACAGAAGTCGGGTTTTCATAAAAGTTATGCTTTCAAAATGTTAATGAACTCTCATTGCAAGTTGTGTTTAAAGAAGGACATGCCTTCAATGAAATTTATTGTCTGAGTTAACTAAACTATAATTTATGTATATTTTTATTTTTAAGAAAAGTTATGTTTCAATTTGAATAAAAGTTACGAGTTCATTAAAAGTTAAACGGTTGAAAAAGATTATGAAATCTTGTATCCGTTGATATATTGGTTGTATAGTTGGATGAAGTTAACGTTAATAAATCCAAGAACTAGAGCTCAAGTACGTTCTAAAATTGTATTCTCCTTGCACTGCATTGAGGTCTGAACTATAGCCTAAAATCTCATAATGTTGTTTTGCTTAATTATTTTAATGGTTATTAGGGTTAATCACTATTAATAATAATATTTGGGTATAGGATTAGGTCAAGAATTATTGGAGCTATTTCATTTAGAATTAGGGTTAGGCTCTTTTTAGATTTAGAGTTAGGGCCTTTTTCCTTAAGGTTAAACGAAATTTTTATCTTAGAGAAGTTTTTTTTTTTACTTAGGTTTAGATTTTGAACTGGACGACAATTGTTTAGCGGAGTCGTTTTAAGAATTTATTAAGGCGTTATTGTCTTAGGGCTATTTAGGTTTGTTTCCTTCATCCACATCAATGCGACGTGCCCTTCAGGATGCACCACGTTCTCCAAGGGTGCCACTTGCGTCGTTCATTTCCTTTGCGCGACGTGCCCTTCAGGATGCACCACGTGCTCCAAGGGTGCCACTCGCTTCTTGTGTTTCTTTTGTGTGACGTGCCCTTCAGGATGCACCACGTTCTCCAAGGGTGCCACTCGCCAACTGGACTGATTGGTAGACATCTATAACCCCTGGAATCAACACTCCGCCAGGTGAACTTGTGGGAGACTAAGGGCTCTAAGGAATAAGGCCCCCGCCTTATTGCGCGCCCATTAGAATCATCGTGAGCGGATATCGCAGTCTGCCCTCACGGCATCGTGGATCCTCTTGAACTAGGTAATCGTTAACCTACAGTTCGAGCCACGGCGGGAGTGCTAGTAGCGATGGCAGGGCTGTTGTCCACCCCTCTCCCTCAACCTCTCTGGAAATCGTGTGTGGCCCCTTTACTCCATATGTGAGTCTGGTCGGCAAGCTATCGTGAGCCTGCATCATCAACACTCGTGTCAGAACATGTCAACATCATATCATCAGATCAAAGAAATATCACAGTAAATAAATCAACCCAAATAGCACACTCCCTGACTCAATCTGGAGTCCAAGGGGGTTCCATCGATGCCTTTGCATCCTCAAGGTCCGAAACCCTGCACACTCAATGAAACTGAGTCAGCAGCACCTGTGTACATCAAAGTAGTAAAAACATCATGTCATCTATCATAACACATCATAATCGAGGATAAATAGTTTAACATCATAAAAGTCCAAATCACGTGCGAGGAATTGTCCTCAAAGAATAAGTTTTCTCAGTGTGCCAGAGCGGGATGTTACATGGTTGAAGATGCTGCAGGTGATACTACGTTACACCTATCTTGGGGTTGACTTCCGGGATGATCCGGACATGGTGCTACCTCCAGGGGAGGTTTTTGACCACCGAGGTATGTTGATTTGATGATTTTGATATGTATGTTTTATGTTTTTTGAGATAGTATTCCTTATGTATATGATATAGGTGTTGATACTATCTGGTGTTTGTTTGCATGTGCATATGTGGCACCTCGTGGGCGCGAGGTGGAGTTGCAGAGAGCGCCAGAGAGACCGTCGTGGGGAGAGAGACATCGGCGTGAGGACACCGCAGTGCGACCAGCTGAGCCAGAGAGGGCAGTGAGGAGGTGTCGGTTTGATGACCCTTGTGCTGGGCCATCACATGCTCCTTCGACGGTGGCCGGAGTTGATTTTAAGGACATACGCCGTCGTCTGGAGACGGTATTATAGGATGTGCCTGAGGGCATATGGTCGCGCATCCAGGATGAGGCTTTCCTGGAGCAGTGTGTGGGGGTTGGGGGGTGAATCCTCAGATACGTCATCTAAGAACCATGGAGGCATTGGGAGTGCCTCGGGTTTGGGAGAAATGACATGAAGATCCTCTAGTGACGAGGAAATGTCAATTATCGACTCTGCGGGTCGGTGAAGCAGAGTCAATTGGTGTTGCCTGTATTCAAGGATCATAGGACACTGGTATGTGAAATGAGATAATGAATCGTAGAGAGAGCAAGGGCATCTCATACGTTCATTGACGGAAGTGGTGACATAGCAGATGTTAGTGATATTTTTTGAGGAGGACGTAGCAGGACTGGGGTTGCTATGGAAGTTCTGGCGTACTGCGGCTAATGTCTGCCGAAAGTGTGGCAGTGTTGGGAAATGGTGGGTATAATGGCCATATTATGAACATATAGCACAAGTGTATTTGGTCCTCAATCCTTTACTACTGGAAGGGAGGGTGGTAGTGGTAGGGTTAGCTATAGTGGCAAGTGTTGGGGAAGTTTGATTGAGTGGAATCAAATTCCGTAACTCTGGTAGAGACGGGCAGTTGTTGGTTCGGTGGCCCTCTTTCTCACATAGTGCGCAAGGTGGTGGGATGCGTGGAGGAAGTGGAGCTGTGGGCTCCTTCTTCTTTCTCCTGCCCCCAGCTATTGTAGGAGGGTTAGTGAGTGGGGGTGTGGTTGGAGTAAGAATGGGAATCATCATGGGGATTCCTTCTTTTTGGGGTGGAAGGGACGGTTGAGGGACCATCTCTGGTGGGTGTAAACACCAAACTAGGATTGCTAACACCATATTATGTAGTGTGAGCGTTGCGGCTACCTGAAAAGCTTCGATACTTAGTGGAGGGTAAAAGAAGGTAATTTGAGTGATGGCTTGGGGAACTGTCTCCCAAACTGGAACATGTCCTTGGGGAGAGGCGGAATCATGGACTGACAAGGTCGACGAGTGTCCAGGAGGTTCTGGAGGAGGGGTTTCTATGATGAGTGGGACGTCAGATATGACAGAGGCCTCTATAGGAGGAAGGGTATCCTCTGTGTGAGTTTTGTTAGACGATATGACACACACTTGATTGGAAGGATGCAGGAGTGGTGGTGCTCCATGGTATGTTCCTAACAAGGATGGATCTTTAAAAATCCCAGGACCCATCTCGATGAGTGGATATGCGTCGTGGCTTGTGTGGATGAGAGGAAGAATGTTATCGATGTTGGTAGATGGGTTAGGCTCATAATGTGAGACTTGGTAAATAGTAACGATCTTCCCATTGTGAGGGAACATCATTGTCCGAAAGACGGAAGAGGCCACTACCTTCATAGCGTACATGTAGCTACGATCGAACAGGATATTATAATCGAGTGGGGCATCGAGAACTTCAATATTGATGAGAATAGTCTTGCCCCCGAGTTCAACGAGGAAATTTTGGAAGAGCCCTTCAAGAGATGATGGTTGTCCGTCATAAGCGCATAATGTGATGGCAGAGGGTATGAGTTTCAGGGAACCAAGTTTCTACCATATCGTTTTGGACATAATGCATGTAGATGCAACTTCATCGATGATACACCGATGAACGGTGATGTTCCATATTTTTACTGGTATTTGAAAAGCGATCAAGGTAGGAAGACGAGGTTCGCCGCTGTCAAGATCAAAGGTGATGAGTCGGGTATCTACAGGGTCGACTGCCCCCAAGGAGGAAAGTAATGATTTTAGCTGAGTAGGACAAGTCTGGAGGACCTCCAATACTGACATGGCAGCCGGGGATTGTGCTAAGTCATCGACCAAACTATAGTTATGAGCTGCCCTAGCCTGTGGGTTGTGGACATTCCTGCGCACTGGGATGCGAGGGATGCGAAGCGGTGGTTCGGCGGAAGGGTGAGGAATCACCAACGGGGGTCCCGTCGGTGTAGGGTTTGTCTCTGGAGGGATGGGAGGAGACTCAGCGTGTGCATGATACTAACGATTATGTGTTTGTAGAAGGATTTATTCTTCACTTGTGAGGATAATTGTACGATCTGCTAGATTGTTGGGGTTGAGGTATTGTCCCATCGGAGGTGGGGGATGTTGTGTGTCATGTTGGGTGTTTATCACACCTTGATGTGGAATAGGATTTTGCAGCACGGCAGGAGGGAGTTGTTGCACGTATTTTTGTGGTGCCTGCTGAGGGGCAGGCGGTGCGGGAGAATGGGGAAGACTACCAGAGTCTTTCAACCGTTTGAAATCAGCGATCTGAGGGAAATGATGAGTGTAATGGCCGAACTCACCACAAAGGGCACAAGGGAAGATGGTTTTAACATTATTGGTATTTCTCCCTTGGCGTTTATTGTTTCCCCCTTGGGGGTTTTGGTTCCCTTGGTTCTGGTTGCCCCCAGTGGGTTGGTGTTGTGGGGGTTGATTCCCGCCTTGACCTGGGTTGTTGTTATTCCTGTTCCATCCTTTCTTCTTGGCATTTTTGAATGGACAGGTTGGATTGGCTGTATTCAACTGTTCAAAACTTTGGCATTGTTGAACAATAGAGGGTTGAACAAAATTCACCCTCGCATGAGGATGTGGGGGAGCCATGGGTTGTGGAGGACCAGGAAATGGGAAGTACGGATTCTATGGTGGTACTGATCCATAAGGTACATAGGAAGGCATAGTTCTTTCGCTAGTACTATAAGCTGAGGTAGAGGGGGTACTAGAGTTTGTTTGAACAGGTGGATTTATGGGGGGTGTCGGTAGTGGTCCACTGATGGGTGGAGGTATAGCAACAGACTATGGCTATTGATAAGGGGGTGGGGGGTAACAAGAAGTGCCCCTGTATGCCGGCGGGTATTGAGGTTTTCCATACATCGGTGGTGGTTGGGGTTGTGGATCGTGGTGAGTAGTGGCACCAATTAGTCTGTCTGCTAAGTGAGACATCCTAGGTTTGTCCTAGCCAAATGGCACAGGTTTTGGAAGATCAGAAAGTATAGTGTATAAGTATATTGACTGTGCATAGATGAGGTCATATTGTTGGGCCTTACTGATGGCTTCCTCTTCACATTGAGGGAAGGTGGAAGCTACATCTTTACCTAGGAGAGAGACAAGTGATCTAAGAAACCAATCGAGACATTGTTGCTTGGTGGTTTCTGCTTTGCACAAACTACGTCGCCTACGCCACTCGTGAATGTGGTCAGTGATGTGTGTGGCTGAGGTTTGTTTGAAATTAGAAAGTAGTTCTAAACCATTGTCGTGGTGGATTGGTAATTGGAAGAAGGTCAAGAATGCTTTGTCCAATGACTCAAAAGTTGCATGGAACCTTGATTTTTCTTCGACATACCATTTTTTCGATGGGCCAGTGAGTGTGTGTTGAAATAATCGTAGTTTGATCGAATCATCCATAATGCTATTGGAGGAGCACCATAGGTGAATGGTCATGACATGGTTGGCACGACCATCGCCTGCCTTTCCTTCAAACTTTGGTATGTCTGAAGGTAGTTTGGTTGGCATTGCAGGCCATGTGGGATCATGCAATATAGGATCATTGGTGAGTTTGTTGAGATCTGGGATGTTGAGAGAGGCCAAATATGGCATCTGTAGTGGGGGGGGGAGGATTAGCTCTGGCCATGGTGTGTTGTGAACCTGACCCTTGAGGGGGACTAGGTGGGCTGGTGCTTCCTCCTTGAGAGGAAGTGGGTCCCCCGCTTCCATGTAAAGGAGAGTGAGTGAACGGATGACCTTGGGAAGAGGACCCAAATAATGTAGAACCAAGCAAAGTTGATCCTAAAATAGTATCACTCACAAGAGTGTGTGAAGGAGGTATCGATGAGTGGGCAAGACCAGACACTCCCCCTAAGATAGGAGGGAGGTTTATCAAGCGTCGTGAACGATGGGGGTTCTGTGGTTCCCCTATGATGTTCGACTAGCTGCGTGAATGTGTGCAAAGAGTTGTGAGAGTAATATAGAAACAAGAGCCTTTGCGTTGAATGTTTTACACAATATATATATATATATATATCCAAATCAAACTGTAATCAGATGTGCATCATACATAAACTGTTTTGAAAAAGAAGCATATATGTGGGTAAGTGGGTTTTGTCCTCGTGGGGAATCAAAAAGAAAAAAAAAATGCTCGTGTCCTAGAAGATGTAACGTCCTTCCTCTCAAATAACACTCGACCTTCCAATAGTACTCAACAGTGGGGTTTGAAGTCACTGGAAGAGATACTAGTGAAGGATGAAATAATTGGTTATAATGAGGGGTAAAGGGGGCATATCCCGAAAGAGCTGGCAATATTTCCCAATAGCCACACAAAATCAAATCAAGGTGCAATTGCAGCCCACAATTGCCACCTGGGTAGATGTCCTAAAGTTGGTCACTAGGTACCTCGGTCAAAGTGCGACATTTATATTTTCGGCCTAAGAAACGGGTCACGGGCTGGATCCCGTCCAAGAGTTGGGTGCCTCAAGGGGGGACACATAGAACAACTGAACCTCGGCCTTCAACCATTCATGGGTATCTCCCTGCCTTATGGTATTAGGAACACTTGACTTGGAGGATTTTCAGTTCCCTATTTGACAACTTCTATGTTTTGACAATGTGAGAACCAGATAACGGGGAGTTATTTGGATGCCTATCCCCGAAATCCTACCTAGACTAAAAAATTTATTTTGGCACCTCCTGTGGAGGAAAACTTAGTGAGTTTTTAGAAAGATTTTATATGTAGTTTTTCTGGGAGGTTGTGGGTGCAAACCAACCTCGTTGATTTAAAATGGGAGTGGATAGTCTCGTCAAGAAAAGGGTGGGGTATTTTCGGAATCCCTTTGGAGGAAAATTACTTTGACCTTCACGTTTCAAGAAGAAGCTATGTGAGAGATAAGTGAATTTTGTGTGTGAGTGAAAGTGTGCCAATTTTTAGTGAATTAGATGTCACCTTGCTGCATGTGGACTTCACTTGGTCCTTACAAGTGTTTGATTACCTAATTAACTGAGTGCCTTTGGTACAACCTTGCGTAATTCAAAAGTCCCTAGGAAGCTAGCATGTGGACATGTGGGTCCGTTACTATCCCTTTAACTCTCTATTGTGATGTAATCTAAGAAAATATTTGAAACTATCCTAGTTTGATCATGTGGGCATGTATGGGCCCATTACAAAACCTTTAAACTTCCCTAGTGTTTTGATCTAAGAAAAAAAAAATTCAAACACTATCCTATCTTTGTAGCATGTGGGAATGTATGGGCCCGTTACAATATTAATATGTGTTTTAAAAAAGAAAACTAAGAGGAGTCCCAAGAAGGGTTGGTGTCCTCTCCTAAAGGTTTTAATGTTCTTAAGGGAGATGAAATTGTTTCACAATCTTTTTTTTATTCTCAAGATCGCTTGGAGGCACGAGAGAAGAGCATACTAAGCGATTGTTACTCAACTTCTAGTCCAAATGAAAGTTAAGTGTGATTAAAAATGATTTCCAACTTATATTGTGAGTCAAAACAAGCCATCCATGTGGAAAAAAGCAAAGAAGGGAAATTGATTTTATCCTCCTAAGTGCCTATGTGTTTTTTGACTAACCCCTTTATATGATGAGGGGACTAAGTGTGGTGCAACTTTAAAACATTCTTGAAATCATTTTTAAGAAGGCAAATGGCCTTCCCCACATCTCAACAACTTTACAATGTGAATTTTTGCACAGATGTACAAGTCTTGGTGGAGACAAAGGTGCACAGAGCGCATGCGCGTGAACAGAGACAAGTCAACAGGCGCATGTGTGCACAACAGAACTGTAAATCACACATATGGGTGCACGATGCACGTCTGTGGGCCTAAAAACCCATGCATATATGGCACATGGCCAAGAATGAAAAATCTTAATGGATTTCTCTCAATTCAACATGGAATTGGCTGGTTGGCAGGTCGGCTTAGGCCGGTTAGTGCACCTGCAAGTTAAACAAACTAAAAGAAGAGCAAGAAAAACCCAAATGAAGTAGGAAATTGATACCTTTCCCCAATGGATTCACCAATCTGTTGCGCCTCTTTCGTCACCTTGGTGAGAAAAATAGAGGTGCTTGAAAGCTCAATTGGGTCTGCTGAGCAATATAGCTGCAAGGAAAAGAGTTAGGGAAAGAAAATAAAAGACTACAAGTAAGAATTAAACTAAGAAATGCAATAACAACTAAATTCATGAGCATAGGGACATAGAAACAAAAAGAACCATAAGACCCATGTCACCAATGTTGAGGCTGATCTATTAGTGAAAACAAAGCACCAAGAAAAAAGGGGACTATGAGTCCCTTCTTCCTCCAAGGGAGGGCTCTTGGACCCCCACTAGCTAGCTCTTCTTACAACAAAGAAAAATGGAAAATGATGATGAAAGAACTCTTTACAAATCCACTCAATGGGTGAGGTGGATTGTCCAATGTAATGGTGCCAATATGCTCTTAACAATGATGGAGTCCTCAAGACAATAGAGGCAACATAACATTACTTTGAATTCCTTGAAAAAAAATGAGGTGCATCCATGGCTTTTTATAGCATTCATTTGGGTTATTGTTTAATTGCTTTGTAGTGTGAAAAGAGGCCAATTAGGGCATTTATGGGTCTTTGACCAGCCCACCAGTCAGATCCATTCTAGATTTGAGGGTCAAATCATCTTGGGAGCTAAACCATAAGTGGGTGGGAGGCCGACCACTCTCATAAATGCACCGTTTAGAAGGTGTGCAACCTTTTGCGATAACAGTCGCACATCGTGCGCCTGTTCACGATTTTGGCATTCTTGTTTTGCGCATGCCCGCGCGCCCAATGTCTGCATAGCGCTCTTCAATTTTTCACTACTTTGTATAGTTGTCTGACCTTTTTTGAATGTTGTGGTATTAATTCAGGTCCATGGATGACTTCATCACTGCTTGACGAAGCTGAGTTCTTGTAACCATGTGCAGATGAAATTTTAGTGATAACAGATGCCATGACAAAAGAATACTAATCCATAATAAAGAAGGATGTATGGGAAATAGTTCCCAAACCGAATAGCAAAGATGTGGTATCGTCTAGATGGATCTTCAAAATAAAACATGCTTCTAATGGATGTATTGAGAAGTATAAAGCAAGATTTGCAGCTCATGGATTTTCTCAAAAAGAAGGAATTGACTACGAAGAGACATTCACTCCTGTAGCTAGATACACTTCGATCAGAACCGTCATAGCCCTTGCAACTAAGATGAAGTGGAAGTTACACCAGCTGGACGTAAAGACAACTTTCCTAAATGGTATTATTGAAGAGGAAGTGTATATAGAGCAACCTCAAGGATTTGAAGTTGAAGACAAAATGTCTAATGTCTGCAAGTTGAAGAAAGACTTGTACAGATTGAAGAAATCTCCTAGAGCTTGGTATGGTCGAATAGAAAACTTTTTGACGAGCTTGGGATTTACCAAGAGTAAAGAAGATTCTAACCTCTACTTAAAGGTTATGAACGATGAGCTAGTGATATTATTTCTATATGTGGATGACTTATTCTTAACTGGAGAAGAAAAGCTCATCACTGAATGTAAGAAGAGACTCACTTCATAATTTGAGATGAAAGACCTTGGCCTAATGCATTATTTCTTAGGTCTTTAGGTATGGCAGAGTCCAGAGAGGATATTCCTTAACCAAGGGAATTATGTAGTTGAAATCTTGAAAATATTTGACATGTTAAAGTGAAAGCCCATGAATACACCCATGGAAACGAAGCTGAAGTTGTTGGTCAATACTTCGTCATAATTAATTGATGCCACACTATACAGACAAATTATTGGATCCCTGATGTACCTGACAAACACCAGACCAGACATTTGTTTTGTCGCGAAAACCTTGAGTCAGTTTCTGGTAGAACCCAAACATGTTCACCTTGTCGCTGCAAAACATGTGATGGGGTACCTTAAGGGTACATTAGATTGTGGTCTCAATTATGATGGAGATCATGATTTCACATTGAGTGGGTACACTGATTCAGATTGGGTAGGAAGTGTTTCTGAAAAGAAAATCACTTCAGGATGTTGTTTCAGTTTGGGATCAACCATGATCTCATGGAAGAGTATGAAGAAATCCAACATTGCTTTCAGCACAACAGAAGTAGAATACATTGTTGCATGTTCTGCCAGCTGCGAAGCTATATGGCTTCAAAAGTTGTTGACCAGCCTATTTGACCTAGAGATGGAAGCAACCACGATCCTATGTGAAAACCAGAGCTGCATAAAGATGATAGAGAATTATGTATTCCATGACATGTCGAAGCACATAGATATTTGTTATCATTACATCCGTGGCATGGTGCAGAGAGGAGCCTTAAAGCTCCAATACATTAGCACAGATGAACAGGTTGCTAATGTGTTGACCAAGCCTCTATTTTGTGTAAAGTTTGAGCACTTTTGAGATAAGCTTGGTATAGTCCGAAAGCACCTTCCTCGAAAGGGGGAGTAGTTGTTGTGATGAGACATATCTTGCTTCCAATTTCATTGTTGTGACTTAAAGAAAGACGATGAGATGAGACTAGTACTGTGATTCCAACTTGATAGTTGTGATGTAAAGCCATTCTAGTATCTTGCTTCCAACTTGAGTGTTGTGACGTAAAGCAAGACGATGAGATGATACTAGTATTGTGCTTCCAACTTGATAGTTGTGACATAAAGCCAGTATAATATATTTCTTCCATCTTGAGTGTTGTGACGTAAATAAAGATGATGAGATGAGACTAGTACTATGCTTCCATCTTGATAGCTGTGACATAAATCCAATCTAGTATCTTTCTTCCAGCTTGAGTGTTGTGACATAAAGCAAGACATTGAGATGAGACTGGTACTGTGCTTCCATATTGAGAAGTTGTGACGTAAATCCAATCTAGTATCTTGCTTCCAGCTTGATTTTTGTGACATAAAGCAAGATGAGTACTGAGCTTCCATCCTTAGAACTATGACGTAAATCCAATCATGTATTATGATGAGCCATCTTCGTGCTGTGATGATGATGATGTATTAGTTTTATACTAATACATATTGATGCAGATGATTATTGCATTCCTTTGAGAATGACGATGCTTCCGATGAAGAAAACTTCCGATGATTTATAGATATGCCTGTCAGTGTTCCAAGATGATATTGATGATGTTGTCCTCCTGATGATGTTGATGATAAAGGCCTCTCTCTCGTATGATACTGCTATAGAATACCCTTCTTGTTAAGGGGGAGTGTTGAAATAATGTAACTGCAAAGTGTATTCTTATTATTATTTGATATATTATTCATTGGATCAATCCCCATTGTGGATTGATCATGTCGGCTATTGTAAAAGGACCAAATCCCCTTTTGCGGATTGGTCATAATATAATTGTAATAGGAAAGAGAAGAAGTCGGCCCCATAATATATCAAAGAGGCTCCAGAATATAATAAAGGTGGCTATAACTACCTAGGAGAAGAAGTTGGCCTTGCTAGTGAAAGGACACTCCCACACGTGCCAGTCTTGTATAAATAAGGAAACACACTCACTTGTTCATTTGAGAGACAAGTTTCAGAGTTGTGCATCTTTAGGAGAGGAATTTATGTACTTGTTTGAGTTATCTCTTGGCATTGTACTGACTATCAATATTAAGGAAGTTTTGTTGGGTTTTCTGCCCCATGAGGGTTTCCCAGGATAAATGATGTGTCTCTTGTGATTGTGTATTTCTCAGTGATCTTATCTTATGTTGTTGTTATTCATTGAAATGCAAAGAACTATAATAATGGATTAAACATTAACATATCCATCCTAGTACCAATCCCTATTCTTCCTCTATAGTCATGCTACTCAAGAAAGAAGGAAATTGGTGCATGCATCCATAACTTCTCCGCCTTAAAAAAACTCTAATGAAGAAAAATTTCCCATTCACATCACTCATGATAATTTGGATGAATTGAGTGGTGCTCAGTACTTTACCAAACTTGATCTTGGTTCTCGCCACCACTAGATACATATGAAATCATAATGCATTCCCAAGACTACACTTAGAACTCATGAGGGTCACCATGAGTTATTGGTCATGTGCTTTGGCCTATGTAATTCCCTCTCCACTTTTCAAATTCGAATGAATCATGTCTTCCATCATTTTCAATTATTTTTTCTTGATTTTGTTTGATGATATTCTCATCTATAGCAAAACTTGGAAATCCAATCTCACCCATGTGGATGAATTTATACATCTACGATCTAAACAAATTTTTTTTCTCAAACATTGTAAACATGATTTTGAAGCCCTTGAAGTTGAGTACCTAGGTCATATTGTAGGAAAGGATGGTGTGCGGGTGGATCCTAAGAAAATATAAGCTGCGAAGGATTGACCTCTCCCTAAAACACTTAAAATATTTCATGGTTTCTTGGATTTAATGGGCTATTATCAGAACCTTGTTTATAATTATGGAAAAATTTCAGCTCCTCACACTCCTCTTATAAAAAATAATACTTTCAGTTGCACTCGAGTGACTGATCAATCCTTCCACACCTTTAAAGAGGATATGTGTACAAATACTATCCTAGCACTACCAGACTTCAACAAGACTTTTTTCCTGGAACATAATTCTTCTTGGAAAGAAATTGGGGCTTTCTCATGCAAGATGGAATACCTTTGGATTTCACTAGAAAACAACCTTTTGAGAAACATTTGGGCCAACCAACCTATGAAAAGGAAATGTTAGATATTCTAGATACACTGAATCTATAGCATCCTTATCTCTTGGGTAAACATTTTGAAATTAAAACTTCTCATGGTAGCCTCATGTGTTTTCTAGAACAAAGAGCTTCACCCCTGGAGCAACACAAATGGGTGACCAAGTTGTTTGGATATCATTATGAGATCATTTAAATTAAGGGAAAATAAAATGTGGTCGTTGTTTCTCTTTCAAAGAAAATGATGAAGAAGGGTCCATATTTTCCCTCTCTTTCATTGTCATAGATTGGATCGAAGCCATTTGCCAAGAATGGTTCCAAGACCCCAAATTTTCTAACCTAATCGAATAGTTGCAACATGATTCTCAAGTTTCTCTAGGATGACCTTGGAATAATGAAGGGATCCCCCATAAACATCACTTGTATTTAAGAAAACAATTGAACCTTAAATCCATTGTGTTATGTGCTCTTCATTGTTCACCCATAGCTAGGCATTAAGGCTTTACCAAAACCTATGAAAAGGTTAAACGTTATTCTTTCTAGGAATGTATGAAATATTACATAGTTACCTTTGTGGTTGAATGCGATACCTTTCAATTCCATAAGTGAGAAACACTCAAAGAACCAGGAATACTCCAATCGATCTCAATTCCACCTACTATTTGGAATGATATTTTGATGGAATTCATTGTTGCCTTACCTAAATCGAGAAATAATTTAGTCATCATGGTTGTATTAGATTGTCTTTCCAAATATTTTCCTTTTTTTCCACTTCAACACCCATTGACTGCATCCAACATGACTCAACTCTTTATGAATAAAATCCTCAAAATCCATGGCATTCCCGATTCATTCTATTGTCTATGATTTTGATCTAGATTTCACAAACAAATTTTGGCAATAATTGTTCAAGCACTAAGGAACCCAGTTGCATCTCAATATTGCCTATCATCCCCAAATTGAAGAAAAAACTAAATCTCTTCGCAAGTGTTTGGAAACATATTTGCGAAGTTTTCCATCAAACCAAAAAAAATCAGTGGGATCAGTGATTACCCCTACTTAAATGGTGTTACAACACATCTTACTATAATTACACTCACATGACTCCCTTTGAGGTGTTCTATGGGGAAAATACACCATCGGTTATTTCATACATGTTGTATGTTTCCAAGGTTTAGGAGGTCGATATCACTCTTACAGTCCCCATGGCCATTATCTATATCCTAAAATAAACATTTTCCATCACACATAATAACATGAAGAAAAAATCAGATAAAGGTCATTCAGAATGTCGATTTGTTGAAGGGAACCAGGTGCTTTTTCCTATGCAACCTTATAAGAAAAATTCACTCAAAGTTGAACACTATCAGAAAATTTCCCTCAATTTTTATGTTCCTTATAGAATTCTCAAGAAAGTGGGGCTTGTGCCCTACGACTTAGCACTTCCAAGTCACTCTAAGCTACATCATGTTCTACATGTCTTGTGCTTAAAGAAAGTGATTGGAACTAAATTATAGAGTCAAACCAATCTCCTTGAGTTGGATGAAGAAGGATCCATTTTGCTGCAGCCACAAGCAGTCTTTGACTAATGGAAGAATTCTCTTCTTCAACGTACCATATAACTAGAAGCTTCCACTTTTATAGAATCTTCCACTTTTATAAATATATTCCTCTTGAATGTTTTTTAGAAGATATAACTAGAATAAATAGGAGTATAAGGCATGGGAAAGTTGTCTTAAGAATTTTTGCAGTAGATATTTGCTCCGCTGGAGGTTTCCCCCTAGGAGAGGCAAGTGAACATAGATTTATATCATTAAAGGTATCATTGTTGGTGTTATTATTCTCTATATTTTCTAGTTCCACTCGTATTTCTCATAATATTTAGGTTTCTTCATTATAATAGAATTGGTACCTTACAAATGTACTAAGCAATTTGACGCAGACCCCCCCCTTCTCTCCTTGGAGATTCTCGACCTCCCGGTCTAGGAAATTCAAATAATTGAGTTGAATCATCTCTTCGATCATCTTGCTAGACCTTGCAATGGATTTAAACAGGCCCCTTGTTGTTACCCACGCAGGTTCGATTCACCTTCATGTCTTTCCTCTGTGTTTTTGGTAACTCTGAGTGGTGAGTAACAACTCCTCTTGCTAGGATCTTCTTCAATATGACCACGATTTCTGACCTCAGCTAGCCCCCTTTGCGACTTCGGGCTTCGACGGTTTTGAGTGAAACTCACTCCTTTTTCCCCTGAAATTCAGATCGACGAAAACACTTGGACCAGATCTACGGCCCACGCTCCTCTGAAATCGCTATGATCCACTTCGTAACTTTGGCTTCAGGATTTCCAAATGTTTCAACACCTTTTTACCCCAAAGTGACCTTTACCCAAAGCTACGGATCAAATTCGACGTGCTCACCTCGATCTATGGGAGAGTGTCCTTTGATTTCCTCTTCGGGTGACTTTCGATCAATGCTCCCTTTCTCCTCTCTTTCCTAGATTCTCAATCCTCCGAAGTAAATCACCACTTTCCACATGTCCCTCCGTTCACCAACGACTCCTATTGACTTCGGGAGTTCAAGACTTTGGCTCTTTGGGACCATGGGTCAATGAGATCTATCCATAGCATGAGGTGGCATGTACGAAAGGGACCTCGATTCTCTCCATACCTCTAAACCGTCGCGTGAAGGATTCTGTAAAAACAAGACAGACCACACCTCGCAGATCGAGAGAGGACTTGTTAGAGGAGATTTTATAAATTTAAATAACCCAATGGTTTCTACCTTATTTTACGGCCCTAGTTTGTTTAACTCGCCAAAAAAAACTCTTTATTATCTTTGATTTATTTTGAAGGCTGGCCCGTCGGGAAGTCATTTGTTGAAAATATTGAAAATAACCCAATGGTTACCTTATTTGGACATAGATTTGATATTTAGTCGTCAAAAGGTATAATGACTGTTTGTTTTCTGATTGACGTGTATAGAAATGATTTCTATGAATTTCCTGTTCCTTATGGGATACCCATTCTCTCTCGCTCCTTCCGCAGGGTGTAATGCCCATATTTATATATAAATATCGTTATCAGCAATTTATTTCTTAACTAAGGCAAAACCTATTGAGCATAATATTGATATTCTTACCAGCAACTTCAGCAATTTAGATTCATCAAATATTAAAGACTTCATAGCAGAATAAAATAAATGCATAATTTAACAAGTAACCCGATTCTGATGCTAAGTTCCGTTGCCATCTGCCTCGCTACTGCTGCTCTCCTGCTACCTGCTACAACTCCAGTCCTGTTGCAAACACAGAAAAATAGCTCAAAACTATTGTCCACCCTGCCAACTAGGAAAACAACCTAGCTCCAGGATATCTACGGATATCCTGGCCCTCCGAGCCCAAAACCTCTAGCAACCCCGGTCCACTGTGTCAAGCCCAAACACAAAATTCCTCCCTGGTCCAAT
>ML784922.1:290491-311180 GCA_009831015.1 Picea engelmannii | reverse complement strand
TAGTTGTTATTGAACTTAAACAATTTTAAGTCTATTAAAAGATTATCAATATTTCTTCAAGTGATCATCAACAAAATACAACATATGGACAGTAAAATTAAAGAACATCAGTCACACATAAGGTATACACAGAGACGAATTTTCACAAGGAAACCCATAAAGGGAGAAAACCTCTTCTTCTTCGAAATGATAGGCAGTCTTTTAAGTTATGTACATCATCTATAATTGAGCACCAACTCAATGTGAGGCTGCTACCTCTATTTTACAAGCTGCAACTTGTTTGAGATCACCAACTCTCTGGTTTCTCTAGCACCCACTAGAAGGAAGCACCAACTCCCTTAATGTTCCAGCACCAACTGGATGGAAGCACCAACTTCCAGTTACACAGGCTCCAACCTATATAACAGAGAACGCTTGTTCTCCCTTGCACCACCCTGCCACCCTCGTTTCTCTAGCTGCAACCAGAAGGAAGCTACAACTTCCTGTGTTCAAGATCTCACTTGAACCTCTAAGGACAACAGTCCTCTAGAGCACCTCCCAACCTCCCTAGAACATAAATGAAAAAATAAACATTCAACTGCATAGATACATCAATTCTTACCAATATTTATTTGTTCTATAAATTTGGTCATCTTCTAACTGTTCTGCAATTCATTTCTTCCTCAGTCTGTTCAGCGGATCTGCTCTGCATCAACTTCTTCTGTCATTCTACTCAGCTTCAAGTTTTCTTCATCATCAGTTACTCTTCCCTGAGTTTTATCTCACACTGTGCATATTCTCCATCTCACTCTGCACTATATGATTTTCCCTTTCTTACAGTTTTATTCATTTCTCATACTGAACAACCAACCTCACATTGTCTGTCTCATTTTCTTTTATACACACCCACAGCGGTTCAACTTCCCATCTCCTTCGGCAAAAGGAAGACAAATGTCTCAACAAATGAAATGCCAACTAATCGATAATCATGAGTCTATTTCGCTAACAGATTCGAAATTGAGGAGTTAACTGTGAGAGAGAACAGTAACCCTCCGATCAACACTTGATCTGACAGTTCAAATAATTCCGCGATTTCGCATATTGCAATTTCGACATTCCTGATGTTCAATGTTCTTATCACTTCCAAATCCTGATCCATGAAACTCCGTAAAGAAGTTGGATCAACGGTCCAGATCACATCTTGATCTGATGGTTCAGAGTCAGTAGAAATTTCACACATCGCAATTTCGACACTCTTGACGTTCAGTGTTTTTGTCACTTACAAATCCCGATCCACGAACCTCCATAAAGAAGTCGTGTCAACGGTCTAGATCACATCTTGATCTGACGGCTGCAATTACGTCACGATTTCGCATATCGCGATATCGGGATTCTTGATGTTAATATTCTTTGACATCTCCAACACTCGATCCTCAAAACCCCGACATGGACTGGAATCAACTGTCCATATTTGATCTTGATTCAACGACTGCGATTTAATCGTGATTTCGGCATTCTTTCTGCATTGTTCTCCATGTCTCAATTCACGAAACTCTGATATGGAGTTAGATCAATGGTCCAGATCTGATCGTGATTTAACGGCTGCGATTGAATCGCGATTCTGCATATCGCAATTTTGGAATTTTGTACGCCCACTTCTCCTTGTACTTTAAAGAATGTGCAGGTTCTCCTTGATCCAATGATGGTCGGGTCCTGCGCTTGGATTTAACGTCTTAGATCTCTCCTCCTCTTCAGCGCTCTTCTTGTCTACATTCAGATCTGATGGCCCTCGTTCTTTCAGGAATTTTGAATGGGATCCAACGATCAGAAATGCTTCTCAAACTTTACGAGCCTTCGATCATTCGATCAATGTTCCGTTGCCTTTGATCATTCAATATTCCTGAACTTATCTTATGTTTGCCTATCTGTTACAAACTTCTTGTACTCATGCTACTTGCCATCAATGACAAGCATTCGATGTCTGTTAAATATTTGCCATTCGTTGTCTGTTAAATATTTGCCAACGGGTATGTAAACTCACTTTTCTCTCTTGTACTTATGTCTATTTTCAAAAATTCCTTAACATATGGTCAGATGATGGATCACTATCACGTGTCTCCAGATGATTATCAATTCAATGGTGGCTTTTCCTCAAGAGTTGAGCAGTTCCATGATGATTCTTGGGTAGTCATATACCAATCCAAACTTGTATTTTAGTTGTTCATCTCATACCCACTCTCCTTTATATTTCCAGTTACAATTGTATCTCTATTGAGATGGATATACCCACTCCTATACTTTATTATCCTTCTTCATGTTTCCGTGCTAAGATTAAGGAGGGTTGTTGGAATTATGTTAATCTTCACATGTGGTCATTTATGGCTAAGAACCCTCTTTATTTTATTCTTTATATATTTGACCAAGTCAACCTAGTCACCCTCTTAGGGTGTGTGCCCTTATTTTGTGGGGCCATAAAACCCTTTTGAAGGGAAATCTCACTCAAGTTGTGTATAAATACACAATTCAAGCTATCATTTGTATCATCTCATAATATTTATTCATAATAATTGATTCTTTAGCATATGGGCATGATTGTTTAGCTTACAAACACCATATCTTACATTTCTTTTGTTCATGGGTTCATCTTCTCTTCTCTTTATGATGTGCTTACAATTTATGATAATTTAGGGTTTGTTAGTGGTTCCATTCGATCCTTCTCTATCTCTTGTGATATCAACATAATACCCCCCCAATATCTATATGTGTTAAATATATCAAAAATTTCCCTTGACCCCTATTTAGTAGATGTTACACCATATATTGTATGGGTGTCTGAGGACCATTTCATGACACCCATGGAATTTATATGTACCAACTGTAGATATGGGGGAATTTTGTTATTGCACGTGTTATTTTGGTGCTACCCTCATTGTTTACTTGACCCTTGGCCAACCAAGGGGGAAGGTGGATTTCTTAAAAAATGACATGGAAATATCATTTTCATGCTCTTTGCTCACTTTAGCTTATCAGATTTATTGGTCATATTTTGTATCATTGGTGAGTGTTTCTTCAACAACATTATGTGTATTCATCTTGTTGCATGTGCTACTCCATGATTGATTATTGGTGGAGAAATATTCTATCTCCTTATATTTTTCTCATGATGTTCTAGTAATTACTTTATCTTCGTCATTTCATGTTGGGTTCAAGTATTTTTCCTAGTTGTGGTTTCCTCTATCCTAGTGGTGTAATATTTTCCTAGTGGTTTTCTTAGATGTTTGTCCCCTTTCATCATCCATCCATCATTTGGCCTAGGTACCATCCATTTTGTTATCATCTTTATATTTTACCAATACAAATTTCCTGTCACGCCCATATTCCATCATTTACCCACTCTTAGAGGGAACATGACCCATTATCATCCATCTTCATAGGATTTTCATTCAAAATTTAACACTCATTTGGCATATTTTAAAAGATCACCTTTTTCCATGTGTGAACGTGCCAAAGTGGTTTGGGATATTTTACTATTGATTAATCAAACATAAATCTAAGGTTTGGGAGATTTGTATGGATAAGTCACCACACATCTTATTTTTTCATCATGTGTTTGGCATGAGTGAGTGAGCACACTTGCTAAAGGGGATTGAGGAGGAAAATTTCAGTAAGGAGGATCTTCACTTTGGAAAATATGGTCTATGGTTTCTTGTCTTTCTTTCTCAAATTTTCAGTCACGGAGGAGGAGGTGCATGTGTGGGATCCATACAATGCATTAATTATAGGTCGTACCACATGTGTGAACTGTACAATAGTCACAAGTAAACATACAAAAAGTCGCACGTGTGAGCCATATAGTAGCAGGCCACAGTGCAGGCTACAGGTCTAATGTAGGAAACTGTATAGGGTGATGTCGGCTAGGGTTTCTAGAAGGTTTGTAAGTTGGAATATTTTTCTGGAATTTTGTTGAGTTTGTAATTTTACTGAGAGTATTATTTTTGTCCTCGGGATCCTCAATCTTAAAAAATATTTCTATGCAATTTTTGTGTCTCGTGTGCATGGATTATTTCTCTCTAATCTTTGTGCTTTCACTGTAGTTTTATGTCATAATTTTAGTGTAAAATTATTCAATGATAACAACCCTATTTTACTGTTTAAGGTCACTTGGAAATATTTTTTAGATCTGAAATTGAATGCATTGAATGCTTAAATTTTGACATGGTATCATAGCATAGGCTCTAGAGAGAGAACACCATATTCTTGAGACACAAGTTGTTGCAGAGTTGTGTTCTTATTCAATACTAGACACAATGGTGGGAACTCTTAGAGTTCATGATAGGCTAGAGGGGGTCACAAATTTCCAGGCCTAGAAGGTTGGGATTATTTTGTTCTTGGAAGAGAATGATCTCAAAGATTACATTGAGATGATGATTCCATATCCTAACAATGTGTTAGTGAGTATTAATTTACAAATTTAAAACAATTTGTTTTGTTGTTGATTGAGTCTTGTGGTCATGACCATGTTTCAAGGTCCTAAGGTTAGTATCCCATGACAAATTTTTTGGGTTCATTCACTTATGAGTCAAGTTTGGGATTTTGATTGGGTCATGTCTAAGGAGTTAGAACATCATTCCAATTCATAGTTGAAATGGTCAGTCTTGTCCAAGATCAAGTCATTGTGTCACATAGTCCTTTGTCACCATTTGAAAGTGTGAGTCTTAAGTTATTACACTACATATTAATAAGGTCATGGGAGAATGCTTTCACATGTACTAAAGGTTTCATAGGTTTCCCAATTCGATTTGTACCTTTTAAATACTTACAACCAATTACTTCAAATTCACTGTAAAACCTCCTAGCTTTTCGCAGTGACTAAATATCATGTCAAATCACTCTAGAGATATCCATAATGGTCAAGAAATCATGGGAATGAGGTTGTGAGAATCAGCACAGTCCTTGTAAATCAGGTGTTGTGATCATGTGTTATTTCCTTTTTTAAAATCATTAAATTTCTAGGTCGTTGCGAAACTGTAACTTTTGCTGTAAAATTTCCTGCATTCACTGCGAAACCGCCTGTTTGCTGCGAAAGTTCAAGATTGGATCGATATTCCACAAAATGTTAGAGCCTTGTTTGATCTGTGGATTCCATTGAAGATGTTTTTGTTTCTACAAATATCTCAGGTGCTTAAACCCTAATTTGTCATAAAAAACTGTGCTACCATTATCTGCTGCTAAATCCTTTCTTGCTACAAAATTCTTGTTTAGTTTGTTGCAAAATCCCTTGCTGATAAAGCCCTGTATCTCAAATAAACCCTAAATATTAATATTTCATGCACATTTTTTAAACCTTGATACCCCTCGCACCCACCATCATCACATCATTCTACACCAACAACCATGGAGAAAAACAAGAAAACGAGGAAAATATACAAGGGGGGTGATATAGTGAGGTTCGAAACAGAAGGTATGCAATTGTTGGAATCCAATCCCATTTTCAGAGAATCTTTCAAAGTAGTGGGATGCCTCACCTTCTGTGAAAATCTACATGGAGGTCACATGGAGCTATCTAAACAATTTTCCCTAAATTTTGATGGAGTCAAAACGAAGGTTGGATCAATGGAAATTCAGGTCACAAAGCAGACAATTGCACATCTATAGAGATGCCCGTGCAAGGTGAAAGGTGGTTCAAGGGGATGCCTCTGGATTCCTTCTATTGTAATGATTATTTCAAGTCATAATTTCAGAATGAATACCTATCAAAAGGGGTGCCAAGGAGCTATATGTTAGAACACCATGAGAAACTGTTGAGAGTAAAACTAAGATACTTCACTTGTGAGGGGTGATTCAACAAGGTGTAAATATACCATATCAGACTAATGCATTTTACAGGTAATAAATCCCTAAATCTTTCATATTATCTGTGTAGAAGCTTGGGGGAAATGGCTAATAAAGTACAAGTAAAATCTAAACAAGTTGAGCCTAGTCTGTTTCATTTTAGTCTCATTAAATTGTTAATCCTTGAGGAGCCTAAGAAAACAAATAGGGAATGGAGTTCTTTTTTATCTACATCATGATTTTGTGTAGAAACCACTATTTCCCCACCATCAAAGGAAAGTAAACCTTCCACAAGTGCTAAAGCAACTTCCAATAGTCTAAAAAGAAAAAAGGGAAATGATAAAGAACAACCTATTGTGATTGAAACCCCTGAGACTACAACCAAAATTTCTCTCAAAAAAGAATCCAATAAAAAGGGTAAAGAACCATTACAATGTACAATGATAGTTATAAATAGTGAAGAAACCCATGATAGTAAGAAAGGCAAACTGAAAGGAAAAACTCTCCTTTTTACTCCTAAAACAACAAACATGGAAAAACCTAGGAAACCACTCATGAGGTCAACAACAAAGAAAACAACTCCTGTAGATGAGACATTTCCCTGTCATGAAGTTGAGGATGTTGTGGAATTCCAACCTCCACCAGGAAAAATAGTGATGTTTAGTCCATTATTTGACAAAGAAAGATTTGTCAAACCTGTAACCAGATCATCAGCAAGGAGGTAGATTCATGATGAAGAGACAAAATCTAAGACACGTGTTTAGTGTCTTGTTGAAGAAGTTGTTGAGACTAAATCTCCTTTAGAAGAATAGGACATGATAGTTTAAATACTAAAGAGATAGTTGAAAGAAGCCCAGGCTGTAATTGTACAATTGAGGGAAGAAAATAGGCAAATGAAAAGGAAGATAACAAAACACTTGGACCTGTGTGAAGAAGCCTTGGAGAACAACAAGAGGATGGTCAAGATATATCTACCCCTACACAAGCAAATGAAAAATCTATGTAGACAGAATAGGACATTGAAGGAAAACGATAGACTGAGGAAGGAACAAATTGCAAAGAGGAATCTAGATTTTCTGGCCGAGGTTGTAGTGGAATGATTTGGGAATATTCAAGAGATATATAATGCTTTGGTTTTTGTGAAGACAACTCAAATTTTTGGATCAATCCTGAAGAAATTTTTCAAAACCAACAAGCAAGAACCGAGTTTTCGTAGCAAATTTTGCTACAAAACTATTGAAACAAAGATTTTGCAGCAAATTTCCTGGTTGTTGTGAAATCACCTAGTCAGCCCATGAAGAAGCATTTTCAACTTCCAGATAGGATGAGTTCTCCATTTCATCATCAAAATTGAATAATAAACTTTTTTCCTTTATAAATATGTAATAGAAGTATATTAGGGTTGTATAATTTTGTCAATAAATCAAACCCTAAATTGTAGGAGTCTGTGGAAAATTAGTTAATGACCAGTTAAGTAATCAGTTAAAACTTAAATCATTTGTAACTCCTTTTGGATGTGAAACCCTAACAGATTCGAATCCATGGAGTTAGAATGAAATGTGATTTCTATATATTGTAATAAAAAGGACAATATAAGGGTTTGAGAGTGGAGGATAAACACTAATGGTGCATGTAATATTTTTCTGAAATGAATAAAAGTGGCCAAGATCAGAAGTACTTGAGCAAATCGAAACTAGAGATTCATGTATTGGTATTTTCTTGTCTGCAATTTCTCTCTATGACTGTTTATCTCTCTTAGTATTTCAATTGGTGTTTTATCTTCAGTGTTTGAATGAATTTAAATGAGTTAAAATTCATCTCCATGCTCTAATCTCATCACATTCAAACATTTTCACCAATTTCCTCTAAAATCATATCAAAATTCATCTGTGATGCTCTCTTTTGATGGGTTGTTTTCTATATTCCACTACCTTACTACAATGGGCCTAGTGACTAAGAAAATACCACCTACCTTGCCTATATGATTTATTTTCTCCCACACCAACATCTTGGAAACTTCTTGATTAATTTTCAACTCTTTGACTCCATGCTCAATGGCCTTTTCTTCAACCCTACCAAGCATTTCATAAAATTTTTATCTACATAAAATCTAGGCACTATATTGATTGAAGAACTAGTAGGAGAGAGCCTTCTCTGGATTGGAAGGAGGTTAGATTCCAGTATGAAAGTAGGTATGTGGTTACCTCTGAGATTTTCTTTTGTAGCTAAGGAAAGTTACAGAGTGATAACATTTTGGCGTCGTTGACGGGGAACAAAAGTGAAATTTTCCGTGGGAGATATGTATTTGTTTCAGATCTGATTTTTGAAGGGTAAACAGATATTCAGATTTTAGAATATCAATGGGTAAACATAGGTTGGATGCATATTTTACCCTGGCGACTCCATTTTCATAATAATTCAGATTTTAGAATATCAATGGCGAATCCACTGTTAGAAGGATTCATTGCTTGAGGGATTTACTGGTCACTCCACTAGACTATGAGGGACTCAGATGTTGCTTCTATCATTGCAAGGTATGCATGCTTGAAATTTTCACAAATTTTTACCCAAGAATGAATATTTTTTAAGGAATGGTCCAAAATTTAGTGGAGAGGATTTGAGTTTTTAGATGAGTTTGCCAAGGACATTGAAAAAGAGCTTGAAGCTTTAGAAGATCAAGAAATATCCCAAATTCTTCCATTACAATGTATTTCTTTTGAAGTTTCATTTCAGTAGAAGCTAAAAGACACATTGCTTCCTTTTCCCTTTGATATTGAGGATGAGGAATATTTTGATCATGAGTTTGAAAAAGAAAACACACATGAACAATCCAACCATGGCAGTCCACTTGCAGAATACATTGGCGAACATCAATCAAAATATGGCTTCTATGGTTTTTATGATCCTGTAGCTGATTATATGGAGGATATTTTTAGTGTGAACTCTCAACCATGTTTTCACTATGAATACCAAATCCATCATCAGTTTCATTTGCCATTACAATGTCCAACTTTGATTTTGTTAAAACATAGTCAAGGAGTGCAATTACTTGAGCAACTTCTTGATTGGATGCATTGGCATTTTTGTATCACTTGATTGAGAAGTAATTTTCAGCAGATTAGAATAGGATTTGTACATAAATAATATCATTCCATGATCATTTCATTTTTAGTTTAGATTGGGTTTGTAGTTTGTGTTAATCTTGTTAGTTTTTCATACTTCAATAAATGAGCAAGGATGCTCTAAGGATAACATGAATGGGCCATATTTTGCAAGCATAGGTTAAATACAGTGCATCACAAGTTTATCAAATAAAAAAACAAGCATTTGAATAGAAACCAACAAAGTAGAAGAAATACACACACAGAGCTCGCCAACCCAAAATTTTGATACATTTACTCAATGGAAATGCATCAACTCTTAGCATTCTTACATTCACAGAACTACCATGGTATCTATATTCTACACAAACCTAACTATAGAAGGTCAATCTATGATATCCCAAAGGCATTTGCTCATTTTCAAACCTCATATTTAAGCTTGCGATATTTGGCTTGTGGCCTCCAACTACGCAACTGTTCAAATTCACCACTTCATATTCCAAAGGTTATAAAACTTTTTTAAAAGAAAGAAATGTTTCACCACATTAATTTATTACAATTTCAAGCAAATGTCCCATTAAATTCCCTCCATTTATAAATGAAGGCTCCACAGTGACGTGAAATACTCCAACATAGTCATCCTATGGCCCCTCATGTTTAGAACCACACAAAAATACCAAATTTGTGAATTCAAATGCATGCAAGATATCTTACTTAGCTATAGATGATCCTACATCAAAAACCAAGAGTATTTCATTTTGTTGAGACAACAATTAAAGAACTATGTATGATCCAAAAATGAATGTGAACCAAACATCATTTGTGAGTAGAAGTAAGGTTTTCTTGTTGCAATGGTAAAAACATTGATTTCTTTGAAAGGAATAAAACATTAGTAGATCTGAGATCGACACTGGGATTCCAATGAATAAAGGGGTTAAAAATTATTGCAATGATCAATTGTATATATTGAACCCAAAGTCACACTAAGCAAATGATTTGTTTGGTAGCTAAAATATTTGCAATTACAAGTGGCGGCACTAGTGTTTTTGTTGGGTTCCAACTTAATCTTATAGAGAATCTCCAATTAAAAGGTTGCACACTTTCACGACATTCTTTTGGGTCCAATGAAGAAGATGGTGGTGGTTTTGTTCCTTGTGGTTTACCATCAGATTTAATACATTTCCTTGTCATTGAGATTGATAACTAGTCAATGTCAAGAGAATGAATGGTTCTTCTTTGTACATATGCCTTGAACTTTTGCCTTTTTGGTGTCAGGTCCCTATTGAAGTGTCGATATAATTTGTGGAAAAAGTGGAGAAATCAAAACCATCGTAGCACTCCTTAGAAATCTAAAGTAGCAATGTCCTAATCCCCAAATAACCCTAAATTATATGAATTGTGGATCAAGATGGTGTTGGAATTATGGATTAATCGCTTGGGAAAGTATGTGAGCAATACTTCCAAAACAACCATAAATAAGGTCAGTGTTGACCCTTGAAAAACCAAGAACAAGATCAAATCCAATAACGCATTCATTGGGACTTGGCCTTTGAGTTTTCCAAATTGATCCAACTCTACTAGTTTAGACCATTGACTAGTACCAATCAATGCAAATAAAAAACTAAAGCAATTGCTAATCCAATCCCTCCAAGGAATTACAAAGAGTCGAACAAGAATGATGCAGATTGTTGATGAACAAAGCCCGACATAGATGTAGAAAGCCTAATGTAATGTTGCAGAAGGGACACGTGCCATATTGCCTTGGTCGAATTCTTGGAGACTCACCTCCACATACTTTATATATGCTCTGGCTCACATAACTGAACCATTGCATCTCTTAACGAATCAACGCGTTCATCCCACGTGCGCAACCTCTCACAAAGCTGGGCCAACCTCAATGTGGACACACTTGGGTGCCTTGCCCATCCGACTCACTGAGTGCCCCATTATTTCATCTGAATAACCCACCAAACCTTTAATGGAAGAAAAGGAAGATTCAACAATGACTTTTCAAGTTTACTCGATACAATGGGATGAAAGAAAATGAAGAAAAAATAAAAGGAATTAATACCATAATCGATTGACGAAGTTTACTTGATATAGTGGAACAAAATAAAAGGAAAGAGTATCATCATCAGTTGACGAAGATGCCTTCTTGAATTTCATGAACACCAACAATGGTAGGGTCCAGTCAAGTATCTTTGAAGAAATGGAAGTTGAGAGAATTAGGACTAGCAAGGTCAATAATCAAATACTTGGCAACAACATTGATGAATCTGTTGCCAAAAACTACATGAACCTTGAGCCTCAAGACAAACAACAACAATTTCCTAAATTGATATACTCCATCCATATTTAGTGAAAAATAATATATATAATTTATGTTATAAAAGTGTATGATGTGAAGACATTTAAAACAAGTGTTGCATGGCAGCGTAGTCCCTGCCAAGTTGGAATGGGAATAAATGTGACTGAATACAGACACGTGGGTAGGAAGTTGAAGTACATGTGGTTTTCATGCAGAATATAGTATTCCCGAATTAGTTTTTTCCTGAAATTTATAAAAAAAAATTAACATTTAAAAGTTTCTTGGTCACAAAAAAATTAGCATTCCCGAAGTAGTTTTCTACATAAGTTCATGGACAAAAAAAACAAAAAATAGTTGGATTGTTGGTTCTCGAGCTGGCGGGCTAAAAGTTGGACTTTTGTTGTTCCATGCGCTAGAAATAGAACCCAAAGTTCCGAGACATACAAGCTGACAATCAAACTTGTGGACTATTCCTAAATTAGTTGTCTTTAAAACAAGGGCTCCTGAACACAAGAAATTGAAATTTATCAAATTATAGGTTCCTAGATAACATAAATTATACATACCACATATCTAATTTGATTAAGTAGATATATAGAGCATGCACAAAACCCTCATTCCAGGTTCTCGGGATGGTGGGATGAAAATTGGGGTTCTTTTGTTCTATGCCCTACAAATAACACTGAGAGTTCTGCGATGTACAAATTGACAATCGGTCTTGTGGACTGTTTGAATTTTTGGATTGCGGGTTCTCGGGGTGCCGGGATGAAAATTGTGTTTTTGTTGTTCCGTGCCCTACAAATAACACCAAGAGTTTCGGGGCATACAAATTGACAATCAGACTTGTGGACTATTTGAAATTTAAGGGCTTACATCTGTTACATAGGTTCGTGGACAAAAGCACAAAAAAACTAGCATTCCCAAATTAGTTTTCTTTAAAACAAGGGCTCCTGGACACAAGAAATTGAAATTTATCAAATTATAGGTTCATGGACAACATAAATTATACATACCAAATATCTAATTTGATTAAGTAGATATACAGAGCATGCCTGGAACCCTCATTCTGGGTTCTCGGGCTGGTGGGCTGAAAATTGGGCTTGTGTTGTTCCATGCCCTACAAATAGCACCGAGAGTTCCATGATATAGAAATTGACAATCGAACTTGCAGACTATTTGAATTTTTGGATCGCGGGTTCTCGGGGTGGCGGACTGAAAATTGGGCTTCTATTGTTCCGTGCCCTACAAATAGCACCCAGACTTCGGCGATATACAAATTGACAATTAGAATTGCGGACTATTTGAAATTTAAGGGCCTATGCCTGTTACATAGGGTCGTGGACAAAAGCACAAAAAAACTAGCATTCCCGAATTACTTTTCTTTAAAACAAGGGCACCTGGACACAAGAAATTAAAGTTTATCAAATTATAGGTTCCTGGACAGCATAAATTATACATACCAAATATGTGATTTGATTAAGTAGATATAAAGAGAATGCACGAAACCCGAATTCAGGGTTCTCGGGCTGGCGGGCTGAAAATTGGGCTTATGTTGTTCCATGCATTACAAATAGCACCGAGAGTTCCACGATATACAAATTGACAATCAGACTTGTTGACTATTTGAATTTTTGGATCACAGGTTCTCGGGAAGGCGTGCTGAAAATTGGGCTTCTGTTGTTCTGTGCCCTACAAATAACATGCAGAGTTTCGTGATATACAAATTGACTATTGGACTTGCGGACTATTTGAAATTTAAGGGCCCACGTTTGTTACATACCCTTATTCCAGGTTCTCGGGCTGGCGGGCTGAAAATTGGGCTTTTGTTGTTTCGTGCCCTACAAAAAGCACCGAGATTTCCGCGATATAGAAATTGACAATTGGACTTATAGAATATTTGAATTTTAAGGGGCTCGTGTCCAAAAAATTTGGCATTCCTAATTTAGTTTTTCTTACACACACTGGTCGACAAAAACACAAAATAATAGTACTAACTTCCATTACATAGGTGCTAGTGGGATGAAATTTGGGCTTCTATTGTTCCATGCCCTACAAAAAGCACCGAGAGTTCCGCAATATAGAAATTGACAATCGAACTTGCAGACTATTTGAATTTTAAGTGGCTCGTGTACAAAACATTTGGCATTAAAAACACAAAAAAGTAGTACTAACGTCTGTTACATAGGCTGGTGGACATCAAAAAAATAGCATTCCCGATTTAGTTTTCTTTAAAACAGGGGCTCCTGGGCCTCTATTGTTCCATGGCCTACAAAGAGCACCCGAAGTTCCATGATATACATATTGACAAGAGGACTTGCAGACTATTGTAATTTTAAGGGCCTCTGTGGCAAGCAGTATGAAAGACAAGTGGTAAAGATGCAAGAAATGGCATACTCTCTATATGTGTGAGTAGGAAAAAAGTAGTGAGCACAATTTTATGACATTTATATAAAAATAAAAATAAAACATGTTACATATTCCTGGAAATTTAAAGAAACACACACACACACACACACATATATATATCTGTGTGTGTGTGTGTGTGTGTGTGAAATATGATATCTCAAATTTGAGTGAGTGATTTATCTCATATTTAATTTTGAAAATGACCAGGCAGGGGAGAAACAAAAAAGAATTAGCATTCCTGAATTATGTTTCTTTAAAACAAGGGTTCCGGGACACAATTGAAAATGAAATTTATCAAATTATAGGTTCCTGGACAACATAAATTATACATATCAAATATGTAATTTTATAAAGTAGATATTTTCGTTTAGACATACGAAATATGTACCTTTATCAAGTATGGGGATGAGATTTTCTAAAGCATGCATGGAGCCCTGTACTTAGCCAGTTTTTGGATCGCGGGTTCTCGGACTGGCGTGCTTAAAATTGAGCTTTTGTTGTTTCGTGCCTTTCAAGTAGCACCCAGAGTTCCGCGATATACAAATTGAAAATCGGATTTGCGGACTATTTGAATTTTAAGGGCCTGCATCTGTTACATAGGTTCTTGGATGAAAGCACATAAAAACTAGCATTCTAGAATTAGTTTTCTTTAAAACAAGGACTCCTGGACACAAGAAATTGAAATTTATCAAATTATACATACCAAATATGTAATTTGACTAACTAGATATATAGAGCATGCACAAAACCCTCATTCCATACTTAGCCAATTTTTGGATCGTGGGTTCTCGAGCTGGGGACCTGAAAATTGAGCTTCTGTTGTTTCATTCCCTACAAAAAACACCAAGAGCTCCACAATATACAAATTGACAATTGGACTTGCAAACTATTTGAATTTTAAGGGGCTCGTATTAAAAAAATTTAGCAGTCGTGAATTAGTTTTCTTTACATATGTTTTACATATGCCGGTGGACAAAAGCACAAAAAAATAGTACCAGTGTCTGTTACATAGGGTGGTGGACAAAAGTACCAAAAAAATAGCATTCTCGAATTTGTTTTCTTTAGATTTCTGTGATATACAAATTGACAATCGGATTTGTGAACTATTTGAATTTTAAGGGCCTACATCTGTTACATAGGTTTGTGGACAAAATCACAAAAAAACTAGCATTCTCAAATTAGTTTTCTTTAAAACACGGGCTTCTAGACACAAGAAATTGAAATTTATCAAATTATACATACTAAATATGTAATTTGACTAACTAGATATATAGAGCATGCACAGAACCCTCATTCCATACTTAGCCAGTTTTTGGATCGCGGGTTCTCGGGCTGGGGACCAGAAATTGAGCTTTTGTTCTTTTGTTCTTTTGTTCCCTACAAAAAGCACCGAGAGTTCTGAGATATACAAATTGACAATTGGACTTGCAGACTATTTGAATTTTAAGGGGCTCGTGTCAAAAAAAATTAGCAGTCGCGAATTAGTTTTCTTTACATATGTTTTACATATGCCAGTGGACAAAAGCACAAAAAAATAGTACTAATGTCTATTACATAGGGTGGTGGACAAAAGGACCAAAAACATAACATTCTCGAATTTGTTTTCTTTAAAACAGGGGCTCCTGGACACAAGAAATTGAAATTTATCAAATTATAGGTTCCTGGGCAACATAAATTATACATACCAAATACGTAATAATATAAAGTAGATATTTACTTTTATACATACGAAATATGTACTTTTATAAAGTATGGGGATGATATTTCCGTGGGCCTTTGTTGTTCCATGGCCTACAAAGAGCCTCTTAAAGGGTCTCTTTGGCAAGAAGTATGAATGACAGGTGGTAAAGATGCAAGAAATGACATACTCTCTATATGTGTGAGTAGAAAAAAAGTAGTGAACACAATTTTATGACATTTATATAAAATAATAATAAAACATGTTACATATTCCTGGAAATTTAAAGAAACATATGTGTGTGTGTGTGTGTGTGTGTGTGTGCATGTGTGTGTGTGTGTGTGNCTGTGTGTGTGTGTGTGTGAAATATGATATCTCAAATTTGAGTGAGTCATTTATCTCATACTTAATTTTGAAAATGATCAAGCAGGAGAAAATATGCATTAGAAAAAAAAAATTGAAATAAAATAAACAAAATGTCTTCACATTCAGCGTAGCTGAAGATAAAAATCTAGGAACACAAATATATAAGGAGACAAAATAATAGTTTTATTTGGAATATATGAAAAAAATAATTGTTTGTTACATATTCCTGCAAATGTAAATACGTTTGTCATATAGATTGGGATTGGGGCTCCTGCGGACCATAAGAGAAATATGTACAAAAAATAACATTGTGGAAAGTAATACCTGAAAAGTAGAAATGGGAAGGTATCAGTTTTTGGCTATAGATTTGTATTCAGAAAAGGTGGAATAACTAGATTGATAAAGAAAGGACTATCAGTATACACTTACATGCGTGGTACATATAAGTAATGTTGGTATTTGCTTGTTGATGCATTTTCCTGTTGGTTTTTGTCACCGACCTGCTTGAATAACTGGATTGAGAAACACGGGATTTATAGCGATGTTCCATATAAGTAATTTTTCTATTTTCTTGCTGATGCATTTCCCTGTTGGATTTTGTCAGCGACCCACTTCAAGTTCTCTTCAATATAGCTTCTCAAGGGGGTGACATTGATGCCATTTCGGATTTTAATGCTGAAAAGTTCATTTCCTAATTCGCTTAGGTCAATAGAAAGATTAGACAGAGCTCGATGAATGTCTCCATTCTGTACCAAATATTGGACTAGCCAGTTGTCCACGTCTTCTTCATGATATTCAAGAATCCTGTAAAAATTTTCTAAATACAAGGCCTTAAAATTATCAACTTGTTTATTGAAAGCTTGCTTGGTTAATGTCAGGGAGTTGACGATTAAGTTAAGGTCCTGAAAGTCATTTTTCCTTCCGGCTAACTCTATTTTGGTGATCTTTGTGAATAATGTTTCTTTCTTTGATATTGCTTGCTCACATGATTGGACGATCAGATACAGGTTCATCACCTTCTCTTTCTAGCATTCTTCTAATTGAGTGAGCCGTTTTTTGGACAGGAGATCACATTGTCTTCTTCTCGTGTCTGACATATTGTTGACATGAAAGGCAAAAGGGATGATCGTGTGGACATAAAAAGTTTCTTCATTTTTTAAATCCGTCTGCAGAAGTTGAAGCAATTTATGTGCTCTGCTTCCCAGGGAATCCATATTCTGTGATGTTTCCCAAGACTTAGTAATCAGTTCCATTCTTTTTCTAATATTTTTCTCCACATACCCTCTACAGGATGCGATGAAGCTGGAGGACCCTTTTAGATTTGTGGCAGGGGTGAAGGTAGTCGCAGGCATGGCTATTTCCAAAGGACTTCCAAGCAATGACATAGGAAACAAAGCTTCCTCTAATTCCTTAATCTGGTTCTTTAGTCTAGCATTCTCGGCCTCAATGAATCCAATGGAATCATGAAGAGCATCTCTAGTTGCCATGTGAAGTTGAGAGATTTTGGATGCCTGCATATTGGCAAGGTCAAGTTCTGAACGATGTTTTCTTTTCTTATTTTTTACATCTCTTTTTTCAATGATTAATTTTTTTGATTTGCTTTCAAAAACAACACTCTGGAATACGAAGGATTCATCTTCGTCAAAAATTTCAGTATCAACTATGTCCATTGGGTAGACAAGCTGAGTTGTGTCTCCGGGCTGATCAATGTTGCAGAATATGCTATCCATATTAGTGTCAAGATCCATGTTTTCACTCTAATATTTGGGCTGCTCCGCCTTCCCTACAATTCATTTTCCCTTCTTCTGCACGGGAAGCTTGTGAGGAAGATGTTCACTGTATCTCTACAAAAATGTTGTGGAGATGCTGCCAATAGTTTATGAAAACGTTGGTTTTCTCCAAACACGGATTGAAATGAAGAAATGGAGAGGACAATATAACCACCCAGAAACGTTGGCTCAATGCGTGCGAATGGAAAATCTCTGCATTAATGACAATATCTATGTGTGTTGTAAGGTGACCTGTTAGAAGTAAAGCTTAATTATTGCATACTTAAAAGTGCGAAGGTGGCGGTTACGGCGAACAACATTTAAGGATTGGAGGTTTCGTGAAGGAACCAAGTTGACGGCGTGCGAATGACATTCCATGGTATTTGAAAGTAAGACTGGGAAGGGATAACAAAAGCCTCTGTAAATATTTCATTAATGGTAGAACTTCTCGAGCCTTGCGTGCATCAATGACAACTTAGACGGTGCCTGCAGGATGACCTGTTAGCATTAAAGATTTAGAAACAAGACATATATATATATATATATATATATATATATATATATATATATAAACATTATTTCTTATTATGGACACATGCGAAGGTGACGGGGACGGGGAAGAGCAAGAAAGGAAGGAATGGCCAAGTCTGAAACTGCATGGTGAAACTGGTGAGTGTCCAATGGTGAAACTGCATGAGTCGGAATTGTTGATTGCAAAACACATAAAACGTAAGAAAGCATGATGGTGCAGTTCAGCAGAGGGTTTGTATATTTGCGGAATTGCGGGAAAGTGGCTAAGTATGGAAATTGTGACTGTGTGTAGGCTTTCAGGGAGCATAGTGAAGGGAAGCATGTACAATATTTGGATCGTAGGTTCTTGGGATGGTGAGCTCAAAAGTGGGCCTCTATTGCTCTGTGTCTTGCAAATAGTACCCAGACTTGCGCGATATATAAATTGAGAAGGAGACTTGCAGGCTGAACATTGCACTTCTATTGTTCTATGTCCTCCAAACAGTGCTCAGAGTTCTGCGATATACAAACTGACAGACGAACTGCAGGGCTGGTGGGCCCATGATGGCAATTGTTTACATATCGGAGTTCCACGATTTACAAATTTTGATATTCCACAATTTGATTGGCTGGTTGGAAATTGCACTTGTATCGGTCTATGTCCTCCAAACAACACTCGGAGTTCCACCATATACAAATTGACAGGCGAACTTACATACTTAAGGAACTTTTTGGATCGCGGGTTCTCTAAGAGGCGTGCTAAAAAATAGACAGACTGCAAGACTGGCAGGATGTATAACATATATATTATATGTCTAACATTATCTGAAAAACATTATTTTCAAGTACTAAAATATCAATATTAAATATTGATATTGTACAATTTAATTAAACAAAATTATCAATGCGGATCACCGAAGTTTTGGGCACAAGATATCAGATTTATAAAGTACCTTATGTACTTTTATAAGTATGGATATCAGATTTCATAGAGCATGTACAGATTCATCATTCCATACTTAGTCATTTTGTGGATCGTGGGTTCTTGGGCTGGCAGGATGAAAATTGGGCCTCTATTGTTCTGTGTCCTACAAATAGCACCCAGACTTCCACGATATACAAATTTATCGGTGGACTTCGGGCTAGCTCGATCAACATTGTACTTCTATTTTCCCGTCTTCTCCAAGTTGCACTGGGATTTTTGTTATATACAAGTTCAAAGATGGACTCCAGGACTGTCGAGTTCAAGATTGTGATTGTCTACATGTATAACATATAGCATATATGTTATATAGCTAACATTATCTAAGACCATTTTTTTCAAGTACTAAATTATTAATAATGAATATTGATATTGTACAATTTAATTAAAGCAAATTAGCAAATGAGTGGCAAGCTTCTAGTCCGGGTCCAATTGTAGATCACCGAAGTCTCGGGCACAAGAATAGATGGACATGAAATCTTCCACTCCGATGTCTGGGAACCCGTGAACATATACATGGATTACCAAGACTTCGATGCAAGATGTACATTCGGAACATGGGGAATGAGAGTTTGATAAGGCATAGCGGGGGACCCGCGAGCATAAAATTGTCTAAGGAAACCAAAGGGCTTGATCTGACTCGCAGTGCATATTTCATAATTCATGTGCAACACCAAGTGTGTGGTGACTAGATCAATATGTGTAGAAACCAGACAAAACTAAATATGCACCTTTATAAAGTATGGACATGAGATTTTATAGAGCATGTATGGATATCGCATTCCATACTTGGCCACTTTCTGGATCGCAAGTTCTCAGGCTGGCGTGCTCAAAAAATAGGCCTCCATTGTTCCATGTCCTACAAATAGCACACATATTTCCACGATACACAAATTGACAAGCGGACTTGCGGGGTGGATGATATTTTATAGAGCATGTACACTTTATCGGAACACGGGTAATAAAAGTTTGATAACGCATAGCGGGGGAGCCGCGGGCATAAAATTGGCTAAGGAAACCAAAGGGCTCAGTCAGACTCACAGTGCATATTACATAATTCATGTGCAACACCAACTGTGTGGTTACCAGATCAATATGTGTAGAAACCAGGAAAAACTAAATATGTACCTTTATAAAGTATGAACATGAGATTTTATAGACCATGTACGGATATTGCATTTCATACTTGGCCACTTTCTGGATCGCGGGTTCTCATGCTCGCAGGCTCAAAAAATAGGCCTCTATTGTTCTGTGTCCTACAAATAGCACACACACTTCCATGATATACAAATTGGCAAGCGGACTTGCAGGGTGGCTGAGATTTTATAGAGAATGCACAGTTTCTGGATCGCGGGCTCTCGGGTTGGCAGGGCAAAAAATGGGCCTCTATTCTTCGTTACATTATAAATATCATCCACAACTCCGCGATATACAAATTGACAAGCGGATTTGTGAGTTGGCCAGCTCAAAATTTTACTTCTAGTGATTTTCGCGATATACAAATTGAGACACAGATTCTAGGGCTGGTGGGCTTCTAGAAACGAGCAATACATACCAAGTATGCACAGATCCCTTATTCCATACTTAGCCACTTATTTGGATTGCGGACTTGCCGGTTGTACATTGGGTCTCTAATGTTCTGTGTCCTGCAAATAGCACCCATAGTTGGGCGATATAGAAATTGACAAGTGGACTTGTTCCCTGGCTGGCTCAACATTGCATCTACAGGATGGCGGGCTCTAGGCGCAAAAAAAAAAA
>ML784922.1:224221-278531 GCA_009831015.1 Picea engelmannii | reverse complement strand
CTATTTTTTAGGGAAGGTGGAGGATCTCATGGATGGTTGAAATATTTCCTCCTTAAAATCCTTGAGAGATATTTCTTCCCCAAAATCCTTAAGAGATATTTTCTCCCTAAATATCTTAGAGATCCCTTTCTTAGTGGATCTGACGAGAGATTCTCTCCATGGTGGTTAAGTCTCCAAATCTTATATAATGCGGGATTTGCATGGAGGAGGGGGAATAGAGATTGAGAATTATACCAAACTTATGATCTCATGAGTGGTATTGGAACATCAGCATTCTGCGTGTGGACCGTTTAAGAAAGGGTTTGGACAAGGGGAACTTAATGAAGCTCCTGCACTCACATCTATGGTTGTAAGTTTTCTTCATTGTTGTTCTCATTAATATAATAGGCTTGGTCTGTTTCTTTAAAGTCTATGTTTGATCTCACATGAATTTGTCTCTAATAGATAGATCTATTTCGAGCTAATCTCAGTAGAGTAGGAAGTTGGTTGTATCTTTGTTTGTCTACAGGGCTTATCGAGGAGTTTAAGATTGGATCTCAACTCAGACTATGCAGGGACAAACACCGATAAAAAGGTACTTCTTTTCTCCTTCCTCATCACACATTAGTTTATCTAGATCTAAAAGGAAGTCAGTGTCCATGTTAATCACCTTCTATCTTAAGAGTTAAGAGTCTAGCTCTCAAGAGGGGATGTACATGTCCACAGGGAGATTTTCCTTCAACAATGATTTCACCTATTCAAAATTTTACAAGTATATGTGGTTCCACTTGCATACAATTCTTATTAGTCCTTGTCGAAGGTGTAGAGGGACTATAGCGATCGATAATTTGTTGACTTCATTAGTTTGTCCTTTGACTAAATTTTTTTGCATAATCTCTATTGTTGGAACTAGAGAACTAAAAACATTATTTTTTATATAATAAGAAATACCATATATGTCATGATATGTTTGGATAACAGATTGGAGGTCTTATTGCCAACTTCGCTATTCACAATGTTTTATATGTTAGCATATCCAAAGTTTTTGAGCATCTACAGTCTTTTTGAATTTTTACTATTTTTATTGAAATCTTTAGATATCCAAAGTTGTGATCGAGAGTCAATTTTTTTATTAGTTGAATTCATATTAGTTTGTCCTTTGACTACATTTTTTATGCATAGTCTCTATTGCTCGAACTATTGTTATTGTTATTTTTATTATTTGTATTTTTATTTTTTATTGATATTATTAAGTAGCTAGGCATTTTTATTATTACATACGTAAACAGGCCTGCCACACTACATTCTTTCCTAAATGTTTACATAGCGCGAGGCCCTTGGACGGTTCTGACAACCTTAAATGTTTACCTAACATGCCTCGTAACCTTAAATGTTTACTTAACAGGTGTCAGGCGTGTTACAATACATTTTCCTCCGATTTATTTTTATACATCGTTGTTTGCAGTGAATATGGGAAATATTGTTCTTCAACGACATTACTGGTTCACTGGTTGATGCTTTCTCGTTGGTTCGGTGGATGTTGCATATTGTTGTTTGATTCAACTTTGCAAATTTGAGGTCCTTCAGTTGCACCTATACCTCCTGGTGCTTATTCACAGGTTTGTTGTTTGCATGTTTCTCTTGTTTGCTTCAACTTTGCAAGGTTGGGGTCCTACATCCACAGTTGGACCTGTTGTTGCAGTTTGTGTGCTTGGGATTATGCAATCACGAATGGAACTACGCTTCTGTAGTTCTCCATTGACGGGTGGGTTTCAGGGCCATGTTTACCTTTCTATTCATTGTTTGTTGTTTGTTATTTCCAGTTTGCAGGTAAAAAATTTCAATACTGGGAATGCTTGAGTCAAAATCCTCTTGCAGAACATCTTTATATGTAACTAATATGACCAGAAAACCAGGAGTGTGGTGGTGTATTGGTCTTTTTTCTTGAAGTTCAATGTTTGACACAAAAGCCACCTCTATCACAACCATAGGGACATATAAAAAAGAAATCGAATTTTCTCCTCATTTTTTATGTTCCTGAAAACCATACGTTTGGTGCATTTTTTTCCAGGTTGTTCCCTTCCAATCACATGTGCCCACTTCCATGTCCTAGACATCAAACCATGAATCATTGGAAAATAGAAATGAAAAAAATATATGAGGTATAGTCTGAAAAAAAATGAACCAAACATATGGCTTTCAGGAATAGAAAATGTGAGGAGAAAATTCAATTTGTCTTTTTACATGTCACTATGGCCACAATGTGGTGGGTTCTGTGTTGAAAATTGATGTTCAGGAACAAGACCAAGAAAACATGACAGTCCTGTTTCTTTGGTCGTAGTAGTCACATACAAAGATGTTGTGCAAGAGGATTTTGACTAAGGCATTCCCAATATTGAAAATTCTTACTTTCAAACTGGAAAAAACAAACAACGAATAGGGATGTAACCATGGCACTGAAACTTACCCGTGAATGGGGAACGACAAAAGCGTTGTTCCAATCGTGGATGCAGAATCCCAACCGTGTAAACTGTAACTTTATTAAATTTTTACACAGTGGGAGGCCCTTGGACGGTCCTCATAGCCTTAAATGTTTACCTGATAGGCCTCACAACTTGAAATGTTTACTTAACATTTTTGTTACAATACATTTTCCTCTGATATTTTGATACAATCTTGTCTGCAATGAATTTGGACAATATTGTTCTTCACCGACATTATTGTTTGGTTGGTTGGTGCTTGCTCATTGGTTCGCTAGATGATTCTTATTGTTGTTTGATTCAACTTTGCAAAGTTGAAGTCCTTCAGCCTGTTAGAATATAAGTAATTGTGTGATCGTTTTACCACGATGATATCCTCATCTCCCAACCACAGGCCGAAGCCTCCCTCCGAGCACCTTAACCTTGACCTGAGAATTCCTCCGGAAGCAAACCCTAGGCTAGATAGCCAAACAAAGAGAAGCGCATCTCTCCCCAAGGATAGCGCATCACAAAAATCTGATCAGATAGTCCAAACCCTAGCCAAGAGATATCCAAGCCAAATACTGAAACTTTCTACTGCTGCAGCTGCACCTGCAACCCTCCTCCAAACCTGCGCACCAGCTACACCTACAGTGCGCACTAACTGGGAAAACTGTACTCCTGAGATGTGACAAATGAGAAACTGGCGCCCTGTATTTATAGTAATCCTGCCAGTCTATTGGGGTCGACTTCTCCTTCTGGGTAGGTGTCTGTTCAATATATTCTTATTAATTTTGGTCGACTTCTTCTCTTGGAGGATAATAGCCTAATATAAATTATATTCTTGAGCCGACAAGGCTTCTAGGGTTATTAGCCAATTCATTAGGGTTTCTCTTGCTTCCCGGAGTCTTTTATTCTCGTCAGGTTCACATGTAGAGGTAAATACCTCCCGCAGCTACCATAATATTAACACAGCTATAGTTGCACCTCTTGGTTCTTGTTCACTGGTTTATTGTTTGCTGCTTTCTCTTGTTTGCTTCAACTTTGCAAGGTTGGGGTCCTGCATCTGTAGTTGGACCTATTGTTGCAGTTTGCATGGTAGGGGTTCTGAATCTACGATTGGGACTGCACTTATGTAATTCCCCATTCACCGATAAGTCTTAGTATCATGGTTGCATTCATGTTCATTGGTTGTTGTTTTCTATTTCCAGTTTGCAAGTGATAATTTTCAATACTGGGAATGCATGAGCCAAAATCCTCTTGCAGGACATCTTCGTATGTGACTACTATGACCAGAGAAACATGAGTGTGATGTTGTCTTAGTATGTTCTTGAACATCGTCGTTCGACAAAGATCCGACCTCTATCGCAGGAATAGTGACATATAAAAAAGGAAATTAAATTTTCTGCTTGTATTTTCTGTTCCTCAAAACCATAAGTTTGGTGCATTTTTTTCATGTTTTTTTCCTTCCAAAATGTCTTGTTCCTCTTTGAAATTCAATGTTGGACACATAACCCATCTTTGTTGCACCCATAGTGAGATAACAAAAAAGAAATCGAATTTTCTCCTCATATTTTATGTTCCTGAAAACCATACATTTGAGTGCAACCTTGGCACTGAAACCTACCCATCAATGCACAACACCAAAAATGCAGTTCCAATTGCGGATGCAGAATTAGAACCGTGAAAAGTGAAACAACATGTCCAACTACAGATGCAGGGCTTCAAACTTGCAAAGTTGAACCAAACAAGAGAAAGCAACAAACAACAAACCAGTGAGTGAATTGAACAGGCACTATTTTGTGACTACTATCGGACTACTGTTTTGTGACCGAATTCTAGAATAAAGGGATTTGGCATGGCCATGCACTGTTGTGGATAGAGGGTGCACCGGTCTATGGAAATGACAACAACTCTCAAATTGAATTTTTTTTGAAAAAATACACAACATGCAACACAAATCATTTGGATCTAGGGATTGCCAAATTTTATAGACATTATCATACAAGAAGCTGTAAAAAATGAAAAAAAACACATTTCAGATATAACTTCCCTATACCGCCAATGAGAACAACAAGAATCATAGAGCCAATTAGTTTGGAGGACAATGTTCTCATTGAGAAATCTAAATCTTTGTTTTCATTTCTAGAACAAGGAGACTTTGATGACTTAATGAGCTTCCAAGACTTCTTGGCAGAGCTAAATCTAACAAAAGATGAGTACATCCAAGGCATACAATCTACACTTAAACAACCAACAATTTTCCTTAAATGAAAACTTTTACATATATGGAACAACAGTTTCTCCAAGGACCAACAAGTTATGTGGAATGCAAATACAGATGCACAATATGTCCTCAATGCATATGCCACAACATCATATTGTACCTCGTACATGACAAAGGTTGAAAAATCTATGACAAGTGCATTCATAAGAATACACAAAGAACATGAGAAAAATCATATTGATACTATGCAAATGATACGTGCACTTGGAAATACATTGCTTAATCTTCAACAAATGTCTGCTCAACAAACATTCCACGTTGCACTTTCCCTGCCCCTAGACTGTGGTTTAAGGAAATGTGTCTTCACAAACACATCTCCACTTGAGAAATGCAAATTGGAACATGGCTTTACATTTGGGCCACCAAAACTACTATTGAAATAAAATAATATGAAAAATGTTGAAATAGATATAAACAACATCTCTTTCAACTTGAACCAGAGTTTGTCGAGTTCCAACTATATTTCATAGAAGAGAATGATTTTCCCATAGTTAATGTGTTTTTATGGCTTCATAATTATCAGACTTAAGTGTTGTTGTGTGAGGATAAATTTATTTTCTCCCTTTCCTTTTCCTCTTCTATACTTACCCGTTTTTTCCATTTTCTTCTTCCCCTCTATTATCTGTTTCTGGTTCTATACTTAGTCATGTTTCTATGCTCGTGGGTTCCCGGGGTGGTGAACTAACAAATCCTCATCTTCATCTATACCTTTACATCACGATTCCGACCAACCATCCTTCATTTTCATACTTAGCCAATTTTATGGCCGTGGGTTTGCGGGTAGGCGCTATAGAACTCTCATGCCCCGTGTTTGGGGTATACTTATTGCACCCAAAACTTCAGTGATATACAATTCACTAGTGACAACTCACCAAACAGGTTCAAAAATATTGGCATTAATAAGCAGAAAGCTCGAGGAAATCTCCCATTAAAACGCATTAATGGGAAAATATTATGGGATCTGATGAATTTTTTTTTTTGTTGATCTTGAATTGGAAAAAAATGTCAGTTATTTTAGTTTTTTTAAGGCATCATCATAGTAAGAATGCAATATTGTGCTAGCCCACTGTCATCTACAAAGGTGTTGACGCCATGTCCCTCTTTAATATTGTGCATATATTATAGGTTGTCATATTTTAGAATATTCTTGCATATGAAAATGTTAACTCATATTTTCTCTATCGCCTATGTGTTTGAGCAAAATTTGCGAGTCGAACACACCCTTCAAATTGGAACATGGTTTATATTTGGGCCACAAAAATACTATCAAAATAAAATAATATGGCTAGTATTGGAATAAATATAAAGAAATTGTCTTTGTACTTGAACCTGGGTTTGTCGAGCTCCATGTATATTCCATATCTAAGAATGTTTTTCCCATAGTTAATGTTTATGTTCGGAAGTTCCCATATTGGCGTTATCGAACTCTTATGCCCCCTGTTCTTTGATATACATCTTGCACCCAAAAATTCTGTGATCTACAAATTGACCCTGGTCTCCTCGAACTCGCAAGCTTCACTCTACCTATGATGAGTTTGTCCTCGTCTATCTGATCGCCTCACCTTTCCATACTTATTCAATTTTTCACCTCTTGTTGTCGTAGATTCATGGGTTCGCAGACTCTTGGGTTCAAAAATGTTTGAAAGAATTTATTTCTCTCATCCATACATACCACCTTCGCACACTTCCCAATGACAATTACTTGCGCTTTTAATTGGTGACAATTCACCACACATGTTCGAAAAGATTAGCATTAATAACCATAAATCTCAAGGACATCTCTAATTAAAATGTATTAAACCAAGATCTACAGGAGATTATATTATCATCCCCCAGTGTTCATTTTAAATACTATCAGGACACAATTACTGTCACATGTTTCAATACAAACAAATCTTCATCAAAGCATTAAATTTTCTCATAGACACCCCATATGTACTCCAGTTGCCTGATATCGAATTGGCAAAGGTCAATATTATGGGATCTGAACTTTTTTTTTATGGATCTTAAACTCAAAAAAAATGTTGTTTACTTTAGTTTTTTTAACACATTATGCCCCGCCTTTCCATACTTAATCGATTCTTCACCTCTCCTTGTCACAGATTCGTCGGTTCCTGGGCTTCCAGTATCACAAAACTTTCAAAGCATTTTTTTCTCCTGTCTATCTCTGTCACCTTCGCGCCCTTCCCAATGCACATTAATCATGCCTTTATTAGTGACAAATCACCACACATATTCAAAAAGATTGGCATTAATAGGAGAAAAGTTCGAGGACATCTCCCATTAAAACACATTAAACCAAGATTTACAAAAGATTATATTATCATCCTCTAGCATTCATTTTAAATACTTATTCCCATTTCCCTCTATCATCGAAAACTTGGGCTTTAAGGTGCCTTCCTTGTAATATTCCTTGTTATCCACATGTGAGACAACTTAGAGATGCCATTCATGCGCAATTGAAAGACGAAGGAGTGGTTTTATGTGACGTAATCTTTAAGGGACAAAAATTCTGTTAGCCAACAAAAACTCAAAAAAAAAAAAATCAAGTATATTATGATTGGTATTCTCCCTGTATTTGATCCTTTGGTTGGCTGAAATGCCTGCCTAAAGATTTGTATGTTGAACTTCTTTGTTTTTTTACTGGAAATTGGAAGGGACTTTCAAGTCACCTACAAAATGATCCTTTGTTGAAGTATATAGCATCTTCCAACAACACATATTTGGTAAGTGTATCAAATCCTGCAGACCACACCAAAATTTATCTTTCATCGGAGGATTCGCACATCTCGTGGCTTACTTAATGGTCTGGAATATTCATAAGTCACGCCAAATATTACTCCATGCACGAATATACTCATAAGGAGATTATAAATTTGGATCCTCGTGAAGGTGAGAAACTGTATGAGTGGTTGAATCAACATCCTAAAATTATAGAACTTTCTATGTCAAAAATTGTTGAGCGACTTCTGGGTGTAGTAACAGACTTGACCAGAAAGTCATCTTCTTTCTCAAATTTTGTTCAGAGACCTCTGGATGTAGTAACAGAGTTGACATACAATCAATTTTATATCACTACTCCACATTTTTTTCACTATTCCTATGCAAATAATTTCATCTGGGTCGAAGATCTTACCACTCTTTACAAGAATATTCTCCTAGTGGTTGAAGGTGGGTATATAATTAGGGAACGAGGCTCTCAAAATTTTATGATGCCTGTGTTGACAAGTAACTGGGAAAACTTAATGGGAAGGAATTCTAGACAATGGACTTTGAAACACTTTCTGGCCATTACTTTATACTACCACTTTCTGTAGGAAGTTTGACGTATTCAGGTAATGATTTGGTTTATGAAGATCACCTTTTACTACCACCTTCATGTAATGATTTTGTTTCATTATTTAGAAGATACCTTGATGTAGTAGATATTCCAGATCTATTTCCATCGAATATCAATCTTCATGTTATTTCATGTGCTTTGAATAAGGAGAAATATTTCTTATGTTGCAGTAGATATGATATTTTAAAAAAATGGAAGTTGCTCGATGCTTGAAGTATTAACTTGTATGGTTCAAACAAATATCCATGACCTAGTCGCAAGAATCTCTTGAGTTATTCATTAGGATCATAGGTCTATAAGGACATAGTGCCTTCTTGGTCATAGTGTAACACCCTGTTTCCCCCAGTCTGTAAAAATAACTATATTGGCCAAGTATTGTGGAAAACTCAAAAATGTGAATGTGTGATGTGAATAGACCTTGTGAAAAAGGTCGATGAATGTGAATAATATTATGAATATATATTGCAAGACTGTTGAGAGGGGAATATGCTGAAAAAGAGACCACGATGGCTGGATAAAGGTGGTGTAAGGCACCTGGAATGGTGGCATTAACTTCCACCGAAAACTAATACTGTATTTGGTCTTCACTGGCCTAGAGAACCAAGAGCGGCTCGCTGGCCCGAAATTAATTACTCACAGGTTGGTAGGTGGATGGATCCTCATGCATAATGAGGGATGGGGGTAAAACTGCCCATCCGTGGGGTCCTTACACCTGACCACCGTGAGGGAGATCGTGCCACATGCAACCTCGCCGGAAAGGAAAAAGGTAGGAGGAGTGTGCAATCATGGGCAGACGCGAGGGAGGAAGAACTCTAGAAAAATATACAGAGTGAGTGATAGCAGAGAAGAAGGAGAGTAACCTTCGTTCTTGGTCTCTGGAAGACAAAGACGCAGTCTCGCAGTATCGTGGTCTCAGCTCGGGAGTGTCTAGTGGTAAATCCGTTGGGAGTCGTTGAGCCTACGGTTGGGTGGAAACAAGCACCCCTCTCAGCGGTTGCATCACCTCTGGTGTTTTTCTGATAAGTGTTTTGTCTCTGGCATCTTGAAATATATATATTCTAACATTTATGCTCATAAGTTGTGAAATTGTGAATGATTTCAGTGCAAGAATGTATGTATGGTGTTTTGATCAGTACTGGTAGTTGCATGTTTATAATGGCAAGACTATGCATGACTTATGTTTTCATAAATCGTTATTTATATGCACACTGATCTATTTCATACTTGACATCTGGTTCTCGAGAGAGAGATACCCTTATCTTCTTCAGATAGTACCCTAGGTAAACCTCCCCATAGAGATACCCTCCTTGAAAATCCCATCAAGAACCTGGAAAGAGGATGTGAAGGCGCAAGGCCTTAGTAACCCTGCACGAGGAGTAACGATCCTCTTGAAATCCTGAGATGGCTATGTAGGGATAAGTATTGTTTGATGGGAGAGATCTTGTAGGAATATCGGTGGTCACTCACGGCCGTTAGATTGGAAGGAGAAGAGGGTGCATTAATTGCCTCAACCCGTCTCCTTTGTTTTCACAAGTAGCGTAGAGACCGAGACCCACTCAAGTCCTAGACTTGATGACGGAGAATAATAGATGTGTTGAAGACTCTTTTAAGAGTCAAATCCAGGAGAAAGAGCACAAAGCTCCCAAGTCCCTCATAGTTGATGAAGCTCAGGACAGATAGCACCTGGTCAGATGCGCAGACCCTATAGGAATTCACAGAGGCCAAGGAAATCTTTCACGGCTTCAGAGTAGAGAAGCTCGGGAGGGATAGTGTCATTTTGTACATGGAGCCATAGCTGCGAAGGTCGCAGAGGAGAAGAAAAGTCCGAGACCTTTGATACTTAAGAAATCTTCCAGGGCGAAGAAAGAGAAGTGCATGCTCAAGGAAGAGTTATAACTACCGTTAGATTAGCTGGAGCGACATAGATCTGGGTCGTCGAAAATGTACATCTAGACGTGCGCAGAAGAGAGAAGAAACAGGTGGCAGAGATCTAGGGATCTCGTGAACTTGGAGGTTCACAAGGTAAGAGCCCAAAGGTTGGGTGCTCCACGTCATGAGTGACGAAGTCGCAAGAGGATCAGGACCATCCATCTAAGGAGGACAGGTGGCAGAGATCCAAGGATCTCGTGAACTCGGAGGTTCTCAAGGTAAGAACCCAGAGGTTGGGTGCTCCAATTCATGAGTGGCGAAGTCGTAAGAGGATCAGGACCGTCCATCTGAGGAGAACACGTGGAAGAACTTCAAGGTGGGGTCCGCATGATTGACGGGTGGACACGCATCGCTTGGAGAAGGGAGTCAACACTCTGTTGACTTCTCGCATCTCAGGGATTCGTGGGATAAGAGAATGAGAGCTCAACCCTTGGACTTGCGAAGTCGCGAGTAGCGAGAACGCGAGAGGGAAAATTAAATATCGCTTCTCAGGGGTTCGTGAAGGGAAGGTGCCAAGATTCGATGCTACAACTCGCGAAGTGGTGAGTTGTGAGCAATGCAAGAGGAAGGTCAACCTTCGCTGACTTTCAAGTCTCTTAGGATCACATAAGGAAGGAGTGAGAGTTCAAGCGTTGAACTCACGAAGCGGAGAATAGCGAAAGGAGATAGCGTTTAGCCTAGCCGACGGTCATGTGTAGAGGACACTAACAGAAGGAGGCTATACCCATTTCGTGATCTCGGGTATCAGCGATTGGTGAAGAAAATTCGAGGGTCTTCGACTCACGACTCGCGAGGTCGGGAGTTGTGAAAGGCGCTTGCATTTAGGCGCATATGTGGTCCTATCGAAATAGGGACTAAAGAAAGGGAGCTAGTACTTTTTTGTTAAGCGGTGGGTAGATCTGGAAGGCCAGAATCTGTGCACCCAGATCTACGGCCTGGGTGTCATTCCAGAGCCCCCTTGCCATTCTACCTTTAAGATTGGACTCACTTGTATCGCTGAGTCAGGAAACACGAAAAGGCGTCTGGTTTGTTTGGCCTATGGTCCTAACCCACAATCATAGGGAGGTGAACAAGGAAGAACTAGCTTGTGTTAGGCCCCCGTAGGACTTCAGGGATTCTGTCCCTTGAGGAAAAGAGAAAATTTTATTATGCCATAGTAGGTGTGTGACAAATTGGTATCAGAGCATGGTTATAACACTCGGCATGCTTGGGCTCATGAACGAGTTGCACAAAATCTCTGTTCGGAACACTCTTAAAAAGAGTAACCCCATGTCTTAACCTTCCTAATCAAAAGATGAAGTTAAAAATGAAAAACCCCTATCGTGTGTGTGTGCATGTGAAAATATGAATTATGTACTGGTTATAAATAAATATAAATATTGACTAACAACCAGCATTTTTCCTTTTGCACACAAGCGGAATCTCAACTGTGGGAAAATATCAACGCATAGTATGGTGACTCACATTGAAGTGGGAGAAGGCTCCTACAATAGAGACAAAGAGTTTAACGAATAGGGACCCCTCCAAATCTAGCCGGGACTGTGAGGAGTCTCATGGTCGAATTACAAAGTTGCAAGGCCAACAATGAAAGGATGATGAAAGAACAAGAAAAGAAAATAGAAATTAACGCAATATTACTGCAAATCTTATCCGATCTACAAAGACAAATCCAACATGAACCTGAAACTCAAAACATGGCCATATCAGTGGCCACACTGAGAGGAGCACCTCAAAAAAGGTCCAGCCCAGAGGTAAAGGACCAATGCTGAGTGATTCCTTTGAGAAGGAAGCTGGCGATTCAGAAGGCTCTTCTAGCAGCAGAACCAGTTCCTATCCCCGAAGAAAACAGAAGAAGCAAAAGTCTTCCAAAGGTAGAAAATTCAAAGAATTCAGAAAGGCCAAACCACCCTCCTTCGACGATGAAATAAAGAAGGGAGAGGAAGCAGAGGCCTGGCTACTTGGACTAAATAAGTATTTCAAAGTCCGTGACTTTTTAGAAAATATGAAGGCCCGAGTGGCCACCTTCAACTTGAACGGAAAGGCTTCCATTTGGTGGGAAGACCTTAAGAATATGAAAGGGGTTCGCGAAGAGGACCTATCTTGGGAACTGTTTGAGAAATACTTCTGGAAGAAGTATTTGTCGGAAAAATATTTTGATGAGAAGACAAAAGAGTTTTATGAACTCAAACTGGGGCAACTCACTATAGAGGAATATGTCAACAAATTCCTCGACTTGTTGAGATATGTTCCTTATATAAAAGAAGAAAAGGCAAAGGTACATCACTTCATCAGTGGGCTACCCAAGGACTACCGGAACAGAATTGAATTTGATGAGACAAAGACTTTAGAAATCACTATTTCGAAAGGAAACCTATTGTCATGAAAAGTTTGGGCATCGAGAAGAACCTCGCGAAGGATGGAAACAGAAGAATAGTTCAAGATTTCAGAAAAGGGGAATTAAATCCCCATGAATTAAGAACTACAAGAAGAACCCAAGAATGAACTTTCCATCCTGGAGTATGCACCAGTAGAATTTTCCCTCTTTAAGCGGAAATAAAACTTATGGACCCATATCAGTGAAGACTGATAACCCAAAGAGAGAGCCTTTGAAATGCTTGGGTTGCGGGGAAGAACATCTATTGAGAGACTATCCACACCGACAACAGAATAGTCGGAGGATTTATAACATCCAAGAAGCTACTACCATCAATGATGTGGCCAGGAGTGTGCCACAAATTTATGTAGCCTTGGATAATAACCAAGCCGACCACCAAGCTTCAGTAATGGAAATAGAAGGTATGATTTCCAACCGTCTAGTGTCTGTTTTGATTGACCCTGGTTCAAATTTGAGTTATATAGCCCCTAAAGTTGTTGATAAGTGTAAACTACAGCCACAAAAACATACCAAGCCATGGTTGGTACAATTAGCCACCGGCACCAAAAGGAGGATAGTAGAAGTCATACTAGCCTGCCAATTAATGTTGGGTGAATTTCCCACCCAAGCAACCCTTAACGTATTACCCCTTGGATCATATGATCCGTTGATTGGTATGGACTGGCTAGCCGCTCATAAAGCCAGATTGGATTGTTACCATAAAACCTTAGAATCTATGAGCAAATAAGGAAAAAGGATGACCCTTCAAGGGATCTGAAAACCTGTCTCGGTGAGACAAATATCAGCTCTGCAAATGAGAAAGTATTTCTGAAAGGGATGTCCCCTATATGCAATATAGATGTCAGAAACCATAGAAGGTGAAAAACCCAGCCTTGAAGATCATCCTACCCTGAGAGAATATAGAGATGTGTTTCCAGAAGAGGTACCAGGTCTACCTCCGAGAAGAGACATAGACTTCTCGATAGAACTCACACCGGGAGTGGTGCCAGTGTCTAGCACACCCTACTGGATGAGCACACCTGAGTTAGTTGAACTCAAATTGCAATTAAAAGAAATGATGGATAAGGGTTATATTCGATCCAGCGTGTCTCCATGGGGAGCGCCATTCCTGTTTGTGAAAAAGAAGGACGACACCCTTAGACTGTGTATAGATTATAGACAACTCAATAAGGTAACCATAAAGAACAAGTACCCCTTGCCCAGGATCGATGATCTGTTCGATCAATTGGGAGGCGCATCTATTTTCTCAAAGATCGACTTGAGATCGAGATACCATCAAGTCCGAATCAAGGGTGAAGACATCCATAAAACGGCTTTCCGGAAGAGGTATGGTCACTATGAGTTCATGGTAGTTTCATTTGGGTTGACCAATGCCCTTGCCACATTCATGTGCTTGATGAACAATGTACTCAGTAAATTTCTAGATAAATTTGTGCTAGTTTTTAGTGATGATCTATTAATTTACTCTAAGAATAGAGAAGAGCATGAAGAATATCTTAGGCTTGTGCTACAAGAACTCAGAGAGCATTAGCTCTATGCTAAATTCAGCAAATGTGACTTCTTCCAGAAGCAAATACATTACTTGGGTCATGTTTTGTCTGAAGAAGGGGTAGCAGTAGACCCTGACAAAATCAGGTCTATCATGGAATGGCCTACCCCAAGGGATGTTTCAGATATCAGATCCTTTATGGGATTAGCAGGATATTACAGGAGATTTATAGAAGGATTCTCCAAGATTGGTTGTCCAATCACTGCCCCCCAGAAGAAGGGGAAAAAATTCATGTGGACACAGAAATGTGAAGAAAGATTTCAAACCCTGAAACATCTACTGACCCATGCACCTGTGTTGAAAATTGCCAACCCAGAAGCTGACTTCCTCGTGTTCATAGATGCCTATAAGGAAGAGATCAGAGGAGTCCTTATGAAGAAAGGAAGCGTGATCTGCTACGAATCCCGAAAATTGAACGAGCATGAAGTCAACTATTTGTCCCATGATCTAGAACTGGCTGCCATAGTGCATGCCTTGAAAATGTGGAGGCATTACCTCCTAGGAAGAAAATTTGTACTTATGACAGATCACTATGGATTGTGATACATGTTTGATCAACCAAATCTCAATGCCAGAAATGCTAGATGGATGGCCCTCCTTAGAGAATTTGATTTCAAAATCAAACACATTAAAGGAAAAGAAAATAGGGTTGTCGATGCCCTTAGCAGAAGCATGAAAACAATTCACCTAGCAGTGGTGAGCACCTGTGAGACAGATGTCAAGGAAAGAATCGGAAATGCATAAGAAACAGATCCCTTTGTTTAGACCGTGACCTTATACCTGTAGGAAGAACTCGCCGGAGGCAAATATCAAGGCTACCAGATGATCGAAGGAGGTCTTCTCACTTACAGAAACAGATTTTATATTCCAGATTGTGACGACTTGGAGAGGTTCATACTGGATGAACTACATAAAAGACCCTATTCTGGTCATCCAGGATACCAGAAGATGATCACCGCCACCAGGAAACAATTCTATTGGTCTGGAATGAAGAAAGACATAGCCGAGTACTTGGCCAAATGTATAGAATGCTAGCAGGTTAAATAAGAACACCAACATCCAGCAGGGTTATTGCAACCTTTACCAATCCCAGAATGGAAATGGGAAACCATCTCCATGGATTTCATCACTGGATTACCAACTTCAACCAAACAAAACGATGCCATTATGGTAGTGGTGGATAAATTGAGCAAGTCTTCTCATTTCATCCCTGTCAAATCAACTTGCAAAGCAATAGATATCGCCCAGGTATTCATGAAAGAGATATTCAGACTACATGGTATGCCGAAAGAGATCGTGTCTGACAGAGACACGAAATTTACTTCTAACTTTTGGAAATCACTAATGACTGGTTTAGAGACCAAATTATTGTTTAGCACCACCTATCACCCTCAAACCGATAGACAGACAGAAAGAGTGAATCAAATATTAGAAGACATGTTAAGGATGCATGTAATGCATCAACCCAAGAAATGGGAAGACTACCTACCACTGGTAGAATTCACCTACAACAATGGCTACCAAGCATCCCTAAAAATGAGTCCCTTTGAGGTCCTCTATGGTAGGTCGTGTAATACTCCAGTCAGCTGGAGTAATCACGTAAATAAGATATCTTTTGGACTCAACATGCTAAAAGAAATGGAACAACAAGTGACTCAGATAAAACAAAATATGAAGATCGCTCAAAACCAACAGAAAAGTTATGTCGACCAAAAGAGAACTCCAAGAGAGTTCAAAACAGGAGACCATGTATATCTCAGAGTTAGACCCAGGAAGAGTTCCCTAAAAATTGGAGCTTGTGCCAAGTTGGCACCTCAGTATTATGGACCCTTTGAGGTTCTAGATAGAGTGGGACCTGTAGCCTATCGGCTAGCACTTCTTCCCACAGTCAAAGCACATAATGTTTTCCATGTTTCATTATTGAAGAAATATGTACATGATGCTAATCATATAATTGATTGGTTTGTGATTCAGGTGGAACCGAAGGGATAATTTCTACTAGAACCCCAATGCATACTGGAAAAAAAGGAAACCATGCTCCGAAACCGAACCATTGCACAGGTCAACGCGCAGTGGAAGCATTTTGGCCCAGATGAGGCTACATGGGAAATGGAGGATGCCATGAAACAGGCATATCTGATTTTGTTTAAATCTGTACATGCAGGTCATGTTGATAGATAGAACATCGAGGACAATGTCCCTTTAAGGGGGAGGGAATTGTAACACCCTATTTCCCCTAGTCTGTAAAAATAACTCAAAAATAAGTATTGTGGCAAACTCAAAAATGTGAATGTGTGATGTGAATAGACCTTGTGAAAAAGGTCGATGAATGTGAATAATATTATGAATATATATTGTAGGACTGCTGAGAGGGGAATATGCTGAAAAAGAGACCACGATGGATGGATAAAGGTGGTGGAAGGCACCTGGAATGGTGGCGTTAACTTCCACCGAAAACCAATACCGTATTTGGTCTTCACTGGCCCAGAGAACCAAGAGAGGCTCGCTGGCCCGAAATTAATTACTCTCAAGTTGGTAGGTGGATGGCTCCTCATGCGTAATGAGGGATGGGGATAAAACCACCCATCCATGGCGTCCTGACACCTGACCACCACGAGGGATATCATGCCACACACAACCTCTCCAGAAAGGAAAAAGGTAGGAGGAGTGTGCGATCACGGGTAGACGCGAGGGAGGAAGAACTCTGGAAAAATATGCAGAGTGAGTGATAGAGGAGAAGAAGGAGAGTAACCTTCATTCTCGGTCACTGGAAGACAGAGATGCAATCTTGCAATATCGTGGTCTCATCTCAGGGGTGGCTAGTGGTAAATCCATTGGGAGTTGTTGAGCCTACGGTTGGGTGGAAATGAGCACCCCTCTCAGTAGTTGCATCACCTCTGGTGTTTTTCTGATAAGTGTTTTGTCTCTGGCATCTTGAAATATATATATTCTAACATTTATGCTCATAAGTTGTGAAATTGTGAATGATTTCAGTGCAAGAATGTCTGTATGGTGTTTTGATCAGTACTGGTAGTTGCATGTTTATAATGGACAGACTATGCATGGCTTATGTTTTCATAAATCGCTATTTATATGCACACTGATCTATTTCATACTTCACATCTGGTTCTCGAGAGAGAGATACCCTTATCTGCTTCAGATAGTACCCTAGGTAAACCTCCCCATAGAGATACCCTCCTTGAAAATCCCATCAAGAACCTGGAAAGAGGATGTGAAGGCGCAAGGCCTTAGTAACCCTGCACGAGGAGGAACGATCCTCTTGAAATCCTGAGATGGCTATGTAGGGATAAGTATTGTTTGATGGGAGAGATCTTGTCGGAATATCTGTGGTCACTCACGACCGTTAGATTGGAAGGAGAAGAGGGTGCATTAATTGCCTCAACCCGTCTCCTTTGTTTTCACAAGTAGCATAGAGACCGAGACCCACTCAAGTCCTAGACTTGATGAAGCAGAGAAATAGATGTGTTGAAGACTATTTTAAGAGTCAAACCCAGGAGAAAGAGCATAAATCTCCCAAGTCCCTCATAGTTGATGAAGCTTAGGATAGATAGCACCTGGTCAGATGCGCAGACCCTATAGGAATTCACAGAGGTCGAGGAAATCTTTCACGGCTTTTGTGCATGAAGCCTGGGAGGGATAGTATTTTTTTGTGCATGAATCCATAGCTGTGAAGGTCACAGAGGAGAAGCAAAGGCCGAGACCTTTGAAACTTAAGAAATCTTCCAAGGAGAAGAAAGAGAAGTGCATGCTCAAGGAAGAGTTATAACTACCATTAGATTAGCTGGAGCGAAATAGATCTGGGTCGTCTAAAATGTACGTCCAGACGTGCGCAGAAGAGAGAAGAAACAGGTGGCAGATATCCAGGGATCTCGCGAACTTGGAGGTTCACAAGGTAAGAGCCCAAAGGTTGGGTGCTCCAAGTCGCGAGAGGATCAGGACCGTCCATCCGAGGAGGACAGGTGGCAGAGATCCAGGGATCTCGTGAACTCGAAGGTTCACAAGGTAAGAGCCCAAAGGTTGGGTGCTCCAAGTCATGAGTGGTGAAGTCGCAAGAGGATCAGGACCGTCCATCTAAGGAGAACACATGGCAGAACTTCAAGGTGGGGCTCATGTGATTGACAGGTGGACATGCGTCACCTGGAGAAGGGAACCAACGCTCCATCGATTTCTCGCGTCTCGGGGATTCGTGGGATAAGAGCATGAGAGATCAACCCTTGGACTTGCGAAGTCACGAGTAGCGAGAACGCAAAAGGGAAAATTAAATATCGCTTCTTGGGGGTTCGTTAAGGGAAGGTGCCAAGATTTGACGCTACAACTCCCGAAGTGGCGAGTTGCGAGCAGTGCAAGAGGAAGGTCAACCTTCGCTGACTTTCAAGTCTTGGAGGATCGCATAAGGAAGGAGCGAGAGTTCAACCGTTGAACTCATGAAGCAGCGAATAGCAAGAGGAGCTATCGTTTAGCCTAGCCAGCGGTCACACACAGAGGACGCTGACAGAAGGAAGATATACCCATTTCATGATCTCGAGTATCAATGATTGGTGAAGAAAATTTGAGGGTCTTCGACTCACGACTTGCAAGGTCGCGAGTTGTGAAAGGAACTTGCATTTAGGCGTGTATGTGGCCCTATTGAAATAGGGACTAAAGAAAAGGATCTAGTGCTTTATCATTAAGCGGTGGGTAGATCTGGATGGCCAGAATCTACGCACCCAGATCTATGGCCAGGGTTTCATTTCGGAGCCCCCTCGCCATTCTACCATTAAGATTGGACTCACTTGTATCGCTGAGTCATGAAACACGAAAAGGTGCCTGGTTTGTTTGGCCTGTGGTCCTAACCCATTATCACAAGGAGGTGAACAGGGAAGAACTAGCCTGCGCTAGGCCCCCGTAGGACTTCGGGGATTCTGTCCCTCGAGGAAAAGAGAAAATTTTATTATGTCGTAGTGGGTGTGTGACACATAGAGTGCTTTCATCCCCATCTTGGGTTTGAACAGATGCTTTTATTGTTAGCTTGTTTCTTTCTCTTGGTGGTCGATCCTTCTATCCCAACCAACATGATGGAAATAAACTAGCTCTAGGGATTTTGATCACTTCAAGGGATCTGATTTGACTATATATTAATTTCAGTTAACTTAAAAATGTTTATGTGTGCAACCTAATGTTAGACATAGAAAATACAATTTTTATTTTTTTAAAATATAAAATAATGTATTTTTTTAACACGTGACCGGTCGAAAATTTTCAGGCGTTTTTTGGGATTCACATCCTTCAAGGATGTAAATTAATTACATAATTGATATTTCTTGTGGCAATGCATTCGACACGTCATTGACTATGGAAATTGCATTAACAGTGCAATGTCCAAATAATAAATTTTTGGCATGCACCTAATGTTGAGGTCATCGTTGTATAGGACACGCAACCTCCAAAGATTTTTGGACTCACAACAACATTTGAATTGTCGTGACAAAGCAACGCTAAAGTTGATGCTCTTTTGTAGATCTGAAAACTTTGCATTCTAAGTGCTTTGAAAATGACAGGCCTACTTGTTCACCACATTGCTTCCCTACAATCGATGGCACTATTCCCATTTCCACTGCCAATGTCAATGTCCGAAGTTGAAGTTGTTTGGAGCCTAGAGTCACCTGCAGTCTCGATGTCTGAAGCTAAAGATACCTGGATCCTGGGTTCACAACTTGATACACTTGACATTAGTACCAGCGGTGATCGAAATTTGATTGTATGTTGAGTTTGTTACTACATCCAGACCATTTTATGAGCCACGATATGTGCCACTCCTTCGACGAAAGATAGATTCTGGTGTGGTCTGCAAAATTTGATACACTTTCCAAATATGTGTTGTTGGAAGAAGCTATATAATTCAACAAAGGATCATTTTGCAGGTTACTTGAACATCCCTTCCAATTTACAACAATAAAACAAAGAAATTCAACATACAAATCTTCAGGAAAAACCAAACAAATGATCAAATACAGGGAGAATACCAATCATAAGATACTTGAATTTTTTATCTTAGCTTCTACTGGCTAACAAAAAAATTTTCCCCCAAAGTTGACGTCAAATAAAACCACTCCCTCATCTTTGAATTGGGCTTGAATCACATCTCTAAGTTGTCTCAGACGTGGATGACCAAGAACATTACAAGGAAGGTACCTTTAACCCCAAGTTTTCGATGATAGAGGGAAATTAACACTTATCAAAGTACATAATGTTGAATAAAAAGCTAATGTAGCCAGACCATATCTAGAAGAGACAAACTATTCAAGAAGCTAACTGAGATAGATCTAGATGGCAGCACCCATGAGGTTCAAGACCCGAAATTGATATTCAACTTGATTTTTTTAACCAAGAGAGCATTTGATGATCAAGTTGAAATCTATAAAAGACTGTCATTTGAAAATTTCTATAGCATTCTTGAATATGGTGAAGATGGCATGAAAAACTGGTTAGTTGATTATTGGATTAAAAACCAAGATATTGAAGAAGCATTGCACAACCTCTCTATTGATTTAAGGGACTTGGAAAGTGAATTCTTCAGTATAAAAATACGCCATGAAATCAATGTGACAACCATGAGGAGCTACATAGAGGAGTGGTTCAAAAAGGATATTGACAACATTTCCAATGAAGGGAAAAGGACACTTGAGACGGTTCCCATAATCGTCGAGGAAATTCATAAAAGGACATCAGCGAGAAAATGACAAGGCATGGGAAACCATCATAGTAAGTTCATACCAATCACATTCTTCTGTCTTTGTCAATGTCGTCATCCAATTAGTCTAACTCTTTAAATAGAAAGGTTTAATCGAGGACTGAGAATTGTGTCTTTCTTCTTGCCAGGTCTTGTTGTCTTCCATCACCGACTTTATTCTTTCTACAAGCTTGATTCCTGTACATATTTTCTTTATGGTCCGCGGGAGCCCCAATCCTAGACATTATGGAAAACACATTTAAATTTCAGAGAATATGTGATGAACTATATATATTTTTACAAATTCCAAGAGATCTGTTTTGGGAAATAATATCGACTGTATTTTGTAACCCAGTTTATCCGAATATAAATATTTGAGGTTGTTGTATGGTGTTTTCCAATGTTTAATATCGTTTTTTTTNCATGTACAACTATTGATAGATGAACTCAACCTCTTTCTACAACAATTTAAGACGCTCTTTGATCCGTAGTTAAACATGCACGACAAGATTTTTTTTCCCATGCCCAACACTTTGATTTAAATAAAAGCTACTCTATTTGATCCTTATATTTTACATGAAAGAATAATTTGTGATAGGACATAGTTCTGTGGCGCCCACCCTATACTTAAGAAACAAATGGGTAGGCCCGTCCTTCTTTCATTCTTTGGGGTCCTGGAAATAGAGTCAATGAATGACTCTATTTCAACATGGCAACTTAGGTGTTGATGTCATGTTCATGTTCAATATTGTGCATATATTACAACTTCTTGTATTTGAGAATATCCTTGCATATAAAAATGTCACGTCATATATTTATTTTTCTATTCCTTATGGGTTTGAGAGAAATTTGCGAGACTAAAAACACCCTACAAATTGGAAGATGGTTTACATTTGGACCACAAATAATCTATTAAGATATATTAGTATGAATACTATTCGAATAAATATAAACAACTTCTCTTTAAACTTGAAGTTGACTTTGTCGACCTCCAAGTATATTACATAGCTGAGACTAAATGTTCGTTTCTCCCTTTCTTTTCCATCCTCTACACTTAGCCATTTTTCCCTTATCTTCTTCCCCTCTATTATCCCTTTCTGGTTCTATACTTAGTCACATTTTTATGATCACCGCTTTCTGGGTTGGTGGACTGGAAGATGTTCCTATTCATCTATATCATCACATCATGAGCCCGACCAACCACCATCCCTTTCAATACTTAGCCAATTATCTGACCACCGAGTCTCGATTTAGCACTATCAAACTCTTATGCCCCGTGTTTCGTCATATACATCTTGCACCCAAAACTTATGTGATATACAATTCGGCCCCAGACTCCTCCAACTCGCCAAATTTACTATACCCGGGTTCAAAAACGTTTCACACCATTTATCGCTCTCTTCCATCCCCGCCACATTTTCCCCCTTCCCAATGCATATTCATTATGCTTTTACTAGTGACAACTCACCACAAAGGTTTGAAAAGATTGACATTAATAAGCGAATAGTAGATGTTGTTATGTGAGATACTTACCCATTTTTCCCTTTTCGTGTTCCCCTATATTATCCCTTTATGGTTATATACTTAGTCACCTTTCTATGATCGTGGATTCCCGGGTTAGCGGACTGATAGATCCTCATCTCCATCTATATCCTCACATCATGAGTCTGACCCACTGTCGTTCCTTTCCATACCTAGCCAATTTTATGGCCGCAGTTTCTGGGGTTGGCGCTATCAAACTCCCCTTCCGCTTATTGTGTCATATACATATTGCACCCAAAACTTCTATGATCTACAATTCCACCACGAGCTCCTTGAACTTGCAAGCTTCACTCTACCTGGGTTCACAAAATTTTCAAAGCATCTATCGCTACCTTCCATCCCCACCACCTTCGCTCCCTTCCCAATGCACATTAATTATTCTTTTACTAGTGACAACTCAAAACACTGGTATGAAACAATTGGAATTAACAAGCAAAAACCTCGAGGACATCTCCCATTAACACACATTAAACCGCCATTTACGACACTTCGATCGACCATCATTCCTTTCCATACTTAGCCAATTTTTTCCCCCTGTTCCGTGATATACATCTTGCACCCAAAAATTATGTGATATACAATTCCACCTCGGGAAACACAATCTACGATATCAACATCTCTATTATCAACCACTTCCCCATTCCATACGTAGCCACTTTTTCAAACACGGATTCCTGGGAAAGTGGCCTCTATATTTCACCTCCATTGTTCTATGACCTACAAACAACACTCGGATCTATGCGATATACAAATTGATTGTCGGACTCCCACATCGTCCCCTCTTCCGTGTTACATATTTTTCACTCAAAATTTTGTATCCATACAATTTTACCGTCGAGGCCTCACTTCTTCTGGGGAACCCTTGTCACCCTTGTCACCCTATTTCGGATCCTTGGGTTGGCAGGTTCACAAAATATCCAATTCCTAGTCAATTTTTCCAATGCCCACCACCTTCATACATCTTTCCAAATATGCAACAACTAAGGTTTAATGCTAACAGTTCATCATGCACCAACCATAAATATCGTCATTAATAAGAAAAAGGCTCGAGGAGACAGTCGCACTGACTATCCCTACACAACTTGTCTAGAAACATGTAGAAAAGATCTTTCTAGGTAATGGGATATTTATTACAAATTTCAATATATTAGTGAAAATGAGTCCAGCCTACCGTTTCCCTATTCCATACTTAGCCACTTTTTTTATTGCAGGTTCCCAGACAGGTGGGCACAAGATTGTGTTTCCAATGTTCCGCAACTTGCAAACAATACCCAGAGTTCTGCGATATACAAATTGACCGTTGGACTGCCCCATCATGCCCTCTTTTATGTTACGCATTTTGCAATCAACACTTCCTAGACATACAATTTGACCCTTGGGCCCTCACCTCTGTTGGTTATATCTTTTAACCCTATTTTGAATCTCAACCAACCGCTTTCCATAATTAGCTAGCTTCGTAATTCTTTCTGAATATGCAATTAGTAAGCTTTTATGCTAATAGGCCATCATGCAAGAACCATAAAGATTGCCATTAATGAGTGAAAGGCTCGAGGAGATCTCCCAGACCCCCGCGATATAAAAATTGATTTATGAACTCCCACATCATCCCTTCTTCCATGTTACACATTTTTCACTCAAAAGTTCAGAGACATACAATTTGACCATCGAGGCATCATGTCTCCTGGGGAACCCTTGTCACCCTGGTTTGAAGCTCGTCTAAACGCTTTCCATACTTGCCCATTTATTGGAATCACTTTTGTGGATCCTTGGGTTGGCAGGTTCATGAAATCTCTAATTCCTAGTCATTGTTTCATGTGCCCACCACCTTCTCACTTCTTTACAAGTATGCAATGACCAAGTTTTAATGCTAACATCTCATCATGCAACAATCATAAAGATTGACATCCATAAGCAAAAGTCTCGACAAGATAGTCACATTGACTATCGCTACACAACTTGCTTAGAAACATGCAGAAAATATCTTTCCATGGGATATCTATTACAAATTTCAATATATTAATGAAAACGAGTTCGTCGTACCGTTTCCCTATTCTGTTCCTAGCCACTTTTTCGATTGTGGGTTCCCAGACAGGCAGCCTCACGATTGCGCTTCCAATGTTCTGTGACCTGCAAACAGTACTCAAAGTTCCGCGATATACAAATTGACCACTGGAATGCCCCATCATGCCCTCTTCTGTATTATGCATTTTGCACACAAAACCTTCGAGACATACAATTTGACCGTCGGACCCTCACCTCTCATGGTTATACCTTGTAACCCTATTTTGAAGCCCGGTCAACCAATTTTGATAATTATCCATTCCTTAATTGCTCTTCCCTGTCCCCACCACCTTCGTACTTCTTTTTAAATATGCAATTAGTAAGGTTTAATGCTAACATCTCATCATGTAGGAACCATAAAGATTGTCATTAATGAGCGAAACGATCGAGGAGATATCCCATTAATACGCATTAAACCAAGATCTACAGAGGGTTATATTATCCCTTCGGATTGTTCATCTCAAACAACATGGAATGTCTTTCGCGGGTCATCGAATTGGCAGGTTCACGAAATCTCCAATACTTAATTTCTCTTCACCGTACCTTCCACCTTCTCACTTCTAAGTATGCAATTACTAGTCTTTAATGCTAACAACTCATCATGAAACAACCGTCGAGGAGATCTCCCATTCACATGCATTGTACCAAGATTTACGGAGGGTTATATTATCCCTTCCAACTGTTCATTTAAAACATCGTCTGGAGCAAATGGACGTTCTCGTAAACTTATTGTAGCAACTCGAAAACAATTACGTGGGGATACAGTGAATATATTCGGGTGTGAGGACTAGAAATTCCAGTGGTCCAGGGCATACTCTTACTATTCATCCTGTTCCGCCCAGAACAAAGAAATATAGACCTTTGGAATCTCTTGTGCAGGCTGCGTCCCTGAATTTTTTGACTATAAGGAGGTGGTCTCTTGGTGCGCCGAAAAATATATTTCAAGACAAAGAATTATTTTGTTGCGCAACCATTCTCCTGTTTCTTTGTCACCTCAGGTCTTCCACAAGATGTTAAAATTGTTGGAGCCAGCATTAACCTTCAAAGGACAAGACTGCAAACAGTTCCTAAAAACTCATGATAACGGGTTGGACCTCTTGCCGGAGTTCCTAGAAGACCCAACAACAGTTCCTCAAGATATCACAAAATTGCAGGTTAGTTGTTTTAGAAATCCATTCCGTGAAATTGCCTGGTTGTTTACAATAATAATGGGATAGGAGTCCACAACAAGAATTTCCCGCATGGTTCTTTATATTTTGTATTTCACAGTCAAGGAACAATCCATTTTTTATTGGGGGAAGCTAATTTCCATTGAAATTTGTTGCCAATTGTCACAATTCAAAGAAAAGAATAAATTTTATATGTCATCCTACTTGGTTTTCGCAATAGCACATTGCTATCTGTTTCCAAAACCATCTTTTTCCAAGAAGGTAAACTATGAATTCGACCCAGTAACCTTCTAGTACCAAGCCTTGTGGAGGCACACGGCCTCCCATTGTTTTTATGAGGTTTCTAATGGCTTTGTCTCGATTTTCAAAGATTTATTGTTAGGAAAGGATGCTCCTCGGATGTCTGACCAAACAACCAATTTTTTGGACAGGAAGGGGATACTTGAAAAAATGGAAAATTACAATGTAATAATGATTTTTGGCTCCAAGGAAAATCTTGCTTTCCTTCCATGTCACATCACGGACAAGATGGTTGTTACAGAAATAGCAAGGCAATACAACTACTGGTTTCATTTTTTCCATGAGAAGAGAAAAAAACAGTTCATTCCTCTTCCTTGGAAAGTCAAGGACTTCTTGTTCAGGAACGTCAACAAGATTGGCGAATTCGTAGGCCATTTCAACAATTTGAACCTAAGATATGCTGAAAGGCTAAGAGGGTTCGACCCTAATGGTATTTTTCTAGAACATTAACTAGCAGTTGGCTTTAACAACTCTTTTATACATACATTACATGCCTGAACGAATACAGAGACAATGACGACAACACTCTTGCTCCTAACGATGGCGACGTAGGGACATTGCAAAGCACAACTGAATTGTACAAACAACATGGAAAATGATCCGGTGAGAAGAGTGTCAAATCCCCAGTTAGCACTCCCAAGAGCACGACATCATGGAGCATCGCTCCAACGACCCACCCTAGTAAGAAAGCAACCCAGAATTCTTCAAATGGAGGAGGAGATAAGAACCCTCCTCATCGGAAAATTGATTAGTTCTCACAAGCTTCCCGTGACGAAGAAGAGAAAAAACGTTGTAGGGAAACAGAAGAGACGGAAACTGAAAGTGAGGACATGGAACTTGAGAATTCTCTAGATAACGTATTCTTCAACATTGATCAGCATGCGGATGCGATACACCATAGTTCCATAACGGAAATAGTTGAGACCAAATTTTTTTACGAAGATGAATCCTTCGTATTCCTGAGCGTTGTTTTTGACAACCAATCTAAAAATTTAATTATTGAAAAGAGAGATGTAAGAAATAAGAAAGGGAAATATCATTCATACATTAACCTTAGGAACATGTTGTCGTCCCAAATCTCCCGACTTCACCAAGCAACCGAAGATTCTCTTGATGATTCCATTGGAGGCATTGAAGCAGAGAATGCCAAGCTAAATGACCGAATCAAGGAATTATAGGAAGCTTTGATTCCTACCCCATTGTTTGCCAGTCCTTTAGCAAAAACCGTTCCTGCCACCCTGCAGCCAAGTTAAAAGGATACTCCATCCTCCTCACATCCTGTAGAGGCTATGTGAAGAAGAATATCAAGAAAATAATGGAGCTAATTACTGAAGCCTGGGAAACATCACAAAATATAGCTTCCCTTGGAATGAGGGCACATGATTTGCATGAACATTTGCAGGAGGATTTAAAAGATGAAGAACGTTTCTATTTAGAGATAGTGATCCCTTTTGGAAACCATATCACCAACATGTCAGATCTGAGAAGAAGACAAGAAGATCTCCCCTCCCCAAACCGGATCAAACAATTAAAAGCATGCTGGAAAGAGAAAGTTAAGAACCAACATCTCATTGTCAAATCATGTGAACAAACCATATCATAGAAAGAAGAATTATTCATAAACCTAACTGAAATAGACTTGGCCGGAAGTACCAATGAGGTTCAAGACCCAAACTTAATCCTCAAGTCCTTGTCCTTAACCAAACAAACCTTCGATGAACAAGTTGATATTTTAAAGAGGTTGTCTTTAGAAAAAATTTACGACGTCCTTGAATATGGTCAAGATGACGTGAATAAATGGATAGTAGAGTATTTAGCACAGAATGAAGAAATTGAATAGGCTCTGCATAGTATTTCTATTGATCTAAGGAAATTAGAAAACAATATTTTCAACATAAAAATCTGGGATGAGATCAACATGTTCCCCATGAGAAGATACATTGAAGAATGGATCCAAAGGGGAATCGACAAGCTCACCGACGAAGGGAAACAACTGATTGGTATGATTGTAGTGGCCGTCAATGAGAACAATAAAAAGGCATCAACAAGCAATAGAAAATAGAGAAATAGATACCATCATAGTAAGTCTATATTGATCACATCTTGATTTCTTTATCAATCCAGTTATTCCACCTCTTTAAATAGAAATCTCTAACCAAAGACTGATAACTTCCAATTTCTTCTTTTTAGGTCTTCCTCTCTACTGTCGCCCACTTCTTTTTTCTACAATCTTATTTCTTGTACTTATTTATTTTATGGTCCGCGGGAGCCCCAATCCCAGTCTATATGACAAACACATTTAAATTTCCAGAAATATGTAACAAACATTATTATTTTTTGATAAATTTCAAAGAAAAATTCTTCGAGAACAATCTCGATGGTGCCCTGTTTTCGTAATGCTAAATTCGTTATCATTATCCATATCGATCATCTTCTTGTATTTTTATGTACAGAGAAATTTTTATCTTCAACTATGTTCAATGTCAGGAAATTGTGTTTATTAAATTTGAATTTTTAATGTGTGTGATTCCAAGTCCTTTTTTCCAGGAACCTTTAGTTCAAAACAAAACACACACACACACAAAAAAAAAACCTCCTACTATACTTTTGTATTTCTTCAAATCATTACGACGGAATATTTCTAAGTCCCATATTTGAACTATACAAGCCCCAGGAAAAAACTTAAACAAGAGTATCGCATCTATAAAAAACACAGGGTTAGGTTTTTGTTTCAGTGCTAATAGATTAATCTGCAAGAATATCCGCATAAATAGAAACCTTCGAATATTTTTTACCTTTGCCAAATCAAAACAATCAACTAGATAAACATGTTGCAAATATACCAGTTGGCACTATACTGAAATTCTTAGTTGGTGTTATACAAAGATGCCCTCTTCCTGGAGAGAAATTGCAGATCAACCTCTGCAAATGTATAGGAAAAACTACTTCGACACTTGACACATTTTCAATATATATATTTCTTATCCATCGCATATAACTTTATTTATCCTAACACATATAGAGACAGACAATTCAGATGATTTGTTAATAGAATAAAATGTTCTCACAAAGTCACTTTCTCGCTAATTACTTGTTAATGTCGTATTAATATAATATTATCATTAACTAATTCGGGAATTCAAGACTCTGGCTCTTCGGGGCTCCGACCTTACTTCCGCAATGACATTCTCCTCGAGTCATGTACCAGCCTGATGTCTTATGGCTAGCGTGTCACACAGTGGCATGAGTCATTTTCTGCATGGATACCACCTGTACTTTATACTGCTTCCCACATATCCACTGCTTTGGGCTTTTATTTCTCCCTCAATCCCGCCATAGCAATGAATTTATTCCCATTCCAACCCGACAAAAACTATACTGCCATGTAACACTTGTTACTTCAATATTTTAGTTTCTATCCATTCAAAACCCTTCAAATGTGTGTATAATAATTCCACGTATCTTAAATTTATGTTATATCACAGTTTTAAACTTTTTTCCATAACCTATGGTGGAAAGTTTTTGCATAACTACACAAATAGAGCCATACACATTTACAAAGTTCTAAATAGATGGAATCGCACACATTTTCCAATGTATGGAATAATATATATTTAGAAGTTTCCATTCAAAAAATTATACGTTATACACATGATTTGCCCTTTTTATAAATAATTTAAATTCCATTTATAAACATAACACTTATATTTTGAAAGATAGTTCAAGAAATTGACTATAATCATAGGCATTTAATTTCTCTGATTATTTTGAATTAAATGATAAGTGTTTCATCTCTATTTATGGATATGCAATTTAATATCATTTTATATTATAAAAATATATGTGTTTTTCATATTGTGTATGATTATGATTCATTATGAACATGAACACTTCATTGCCATGAAATTTGTTAATTCATGCTTGTATATTCCGCTACATTTTAATTATTTCACATTATGTATGCATTTTGAATTCATTATGGTCATCTATACCGATAATCCTTGTATTGTTATGGTGGATGAGTCTTTTTAGAGACATAATTTTAATGCTTTGTTTAGTGGCTTTTTGTTCCATGGCTAATAGCATTTGGCAAGGATGCCACATTTAAGAAGCAATCATTTATCAATTGACTAATGCCCTGATCAAGAGAGGAAATTACAAGGTATGCTACTCTCATTGGGCCTCTTAAGTGATCTACAACATATTGCAATCTGGTAATCTACTTAATGGGTGTCTATAGGCGTCTAATTTTACTTCATATGGAAAAGGAAAGGGAGGCACGCAACTTCATATTTTTATGTAAAAGACAATTAATGTAATTATAAAATTTTGATTTTGTCATATTAAGATCAATGATATGATGAACCATCTTAAAAGTAAACAATAGTGTTCATTAAATTACTAATTTAATATAATTAAATGTTGCTAGTTTAAGATTTTCGATTCCGTGTTGTATTGAAAGTTTATAGATCACTAATCTTCTATCCAAAATTTCAAAGAAGTTTGATGATTTTATGTAAGTTTGTTTCATTTTATATATATATATATATATATATATATATATTTCAAGAAAAGGTTCATGGGAAACCCAGGAGATGCTTTCTCATATTCATGGATGTCATCCTTAATCAACATGTCAGTGTAAACTAATGTGTCTCACTCACGGGGATTCAAACCAGAAACCTATTGACACATAACTAATTACCAAGAATCAGTTGAGCTAACTCGTTAGGCTATTCATTACACACACATATGTGGTCAATGCTATATATATATATATATATATATATATATATATATATGTATGTATGTATGTATGTATGTATGTATGTATGTATGTATGTATGTATGTATGTATGTATGTATGTATGTATGTATGTATGTATAAGCATTATGAATTTTTTTTGGCTAATGCTCTCTATATATTTGTTATTATAAATAATTATTTTTTAAATGTTTCAAATTTGACATATGCCACTTTAATTTTATATACATAACATATTTGATGATGATGATGATGATTAACGTTCACTAAGACCAAATAGATCTATGAGACCTGAAACCTAATATTAATTTTAGAAATTTAAAGATAATTTTTTATTTATTAAAAAACAAAATTAATATTAAACTTCTCCAAAATATTGAGGAAAAAATTCCACACTTATAACTAAGAAAAATCAATAAAAAATGATTATTAAAATTAACAATGATGAATCAACTTATAAACATTATAAAATATTGAGTGAAAAAATTCCACACTTATAACTAAGAAAAATTAATAAAAAATAATTATTATGATTATTAAAATTAACAATGATGAATCAACTTATATTTGTAAATAGTAATCAATAATACTTGTCCCACTATTAAATTATGATAAACTTTCAAAAAAAACACTTGATATATACGATAAAAATAAAAAAACGTGATATATATATTATAATACAAACTTAATACTTATCATAAATTTTAACATTCTCAAATACTAACCCAAGTTAAGCACTTGTCAAAACAAACACCACATGTCACGAAGTAGTCCGTGCGAAAAGAACCTAACAACTATGCCATATACAATATAGTATCCAAATATAGAGGACTTTATATAAATTATGTGCTTTTAATTTTTCTGTATCACCACAACTTTTTACACATGTATGGACACAATTTATTTTGAATAACCAATCCATTTATAATCAAAATATTTGTTGGCATTTTGTGTTTTGCGATTTCGTTACAACACCCTATCATTGCAAATTTATGTGAGCATCCTACATTTAGACCATGCAATTAAAATATATTTTATGGGGTATGTTATCCCCTAGCCTAGGGATAATTAAGGAGATTATGTCTCGAGGTCCACAAGTCCTAGACATGCAGTACCGAGAGCCAGATCAACTTGAGCATGGCCCTGGAGGGCCCATCCTTTCATTCTTCAGCGCCTCCACTTTGTCAGCAGCAGAAACATCCATCACATCGGCATGGTCCTGCATCAGAAATGGATCTTGCTCCATGAGGTAATGAGTCCAGGTATCCTGGTGTGTGTAACTCTGATCCTCAAAACCTTTGAATATGTGCATTGAATTTTTTTTGCTTCTAATGTATGCTTGGGCCTTATGCTTTTCCACTTGACCACACCTGGGGGGAATGATAGGATGCCATAGTAAGTTAGTACCCATAGGGTTTGAGTTGACACTGGGGGGATTCATGAAAGGCCATCGTCCCCTCCCACCATACCTACCACTTTTCATCTTTTTTCCCGCTCATCCATCCCATTACACTGGTCCGAGCATTAGGTTGGCCAAATATATAAGGGTTGTACCTTACCTTGTGGGAAGAAGGGGCTAAAGGCCCATAGGGTAAAAGTAGCTGGAAAAAAGATAAAAGTCAAAATAATGAAACCTTGAGATGCTTCTCCCAGGGATCCCCGAGAAAGCAATAAAACGCTTCTCAGCAAGAAAACAGAGGGAGCCATAAAAATAATAAATCAAGACCTAGTTAGAGGATAGGGGGTATCATCACGAGCCAGCCTATTAGTTCCATGGGCATGTAGTGGTATGACATACCGACAGCTGGTCACCATGCTAGGGTAGTGGCTCTTGGTCGCATAGCCAAGAGAAAGGGGGTATCATCACGAGCCAACCTTCTCATTTTCGTGAAATGCTTGTGGGTAACAATGCCACCACTGGTCACCACACCAGGGAAGTGTCCAGTAATAAGAATAAAAGATAAAAGGAATGAATGGGCTTGGAAACATTTGCATCCATGACAAGGTGCAAGTCACCCTCTTCAAAGGCACCCACGGGTAAGCTATACATTTCCCTGCTATCACTGCACCCCTTCCCTAGACATCCCTTACCACCTCATCCATTCACATGGCCTAGATTTGAATTTTCTCGAGAACATCCCACATCCAATGAGCATTAGCCCAATAAGACTTCCTAGCATCCCCTCCAAACTTAGCTTGCAGATTAGTATAATGTCTTTGAGCACTTGTCCGGGTAAAAGGGGTTTCATGCACATGTTTGATAACTTGATGGTTAGATGTGATTCACATTGCTATGATCCCTGTGACTTACAAGCCCATGGAGGGCGTATCTGTTGATGTTGCAGGGCCACACCTGATGGACAGGTACACATGGGCAGATGATTAGTTTAGATCTCCATGGGGCTAAAATCCCACTAGATGGAAGTTGAGACCCCAGCCAATGGTAGAGATAGATAAGAGGATTGCACCAAAGAGAGAGGAGGACATTTCACTAGGGGTGGCCTAAAAGGATTGAACCCAAGGGGGTTGTGCACTTTAAACCATGATGTAGGCCTTGGAAGGCCCATGATGTCACCTAGTGTTTTGGGATGTTTTGGAGGTAGTTGAGTGCCAAGTGGCACATGTGGCAGGTTCCTGAGGCCCAAGGAGGCTTAACGTTTTGCTCCATGAGGCCAACGTTGCCCAAAAAGGGCCTAACGTCGCCCTAAAATGGCATGACGTCACATTAGCAACTTGTTTTAGGGTTTGATTATGACATTTAATGTAAAAAATGGAAATTATTTGTAATTGGCCATGTCGGCCTTTTTGACCTAATTTTGGTCATTAGTATTGTATAAATAAGGGGAAATCCCTCTTATTTTTCATCATCTTTCACTCACAGTTGTGAGGTATGAAATTTTCACCCTACTTAGGGTTTTATGACTGAAATTTAGTGTGCACTTGTTAGAGGAGGCTAATCTTGGACTATTTTGGCAATTTTCTTGGTGGAAGTGTTCAACTAGGGTTTATGCTTGACGATTCTTGATGAATGTAAGTGATATTTATGCAATTCTTCTACATTGAATGGTTATAGTTATGTTTATCTTTCATTTACATTTAGATTATGAAATTGCTTGCTTGAAACCCTAGGAAGTCTAGTACATGTTATTGTCCTAGCTTTAAGAGCTTTTACCTACTAGATTTTGCCAAGAAAGTCGATTTCCTTGAAGCTATTGCTAAGGGCCTTTCCATTGCAACACCCTATCACTTATTGCTTCATTTTAGCCATCATTTGCTTCATATTTGAGTTAAAGAGGGAGGAAAATTTACTAAGGCCTAGGGTTACCTAAACCTTAGTAGTTATTTTCCTATAGGGTTTGGTGGTTGAAGCCTTGGCTTACCAACACTTCAACTATCAACCTCTCTCGTCTTTGGCTATCCTATTATCATCCTTTTCCTTCAACATTTTTTTCCACTTTATTAACTCCATTTTCCCTAAGAAAGCACTAGTCTAAGTCCTCCCTTCAATAATTGATCAACACAACCTTCAAAACCTACTCTTTGAACAACCTACTAACACTTTCTAACCCTAGAATAACTTGACCTACTAACAACAACAACATTGTTGTTGTTACTAAATTAAGCTACAACCATTAGATTCCACATTAAAATCTCATAACATCAATTGTAAAGGTTGAATTATACTTTGTCTTATGTGCTTCTGTCAAATGTTAATGTTATGACTTCAATGGTTAATGGTTTTTAGTCATTTTGAAGCTATTTTCAAGATATTTTATGTGAAGTATTTCTCTATAAACATTGTTGTAATAAGATTTGTGTTTACTTCATTATATTCAGCAAATTACTTTTATTAAGAAAATCCACGGTTTTATGAAGTGCTAACCAGCAAGTGTACTTGCAAATATATAGTTTTCTTGTTGCTTTGTTCTGGGAAGGTACACTTCTGACATATTATCTCTTCATTGGTTATTAAACCAGACTTTATGGTCGATGGTGACTTGTGAGAGGGGGTATTTACCTAGCTACTTTGACTTTGCCTTCTCAAATGCCCAGGTCACCGGGGATGTCTCCCTTGGGCCTACCACCCTAAATAGAAAGAGACATCGTATTGAGGTGACAGTGATAGGATAGTCTCATGTTACACCAATTTGATTTCCATTTACCTTCTCTTCTATCAAAGTACAAATTGTGTGATAACATTTTGGCACCGTTGTCAGGGAACACTGAGTCAATATTCCTCAACAACATTTTTTCGGTAAGCCTTATCCAAGAACCTTTGTATTACAAGATTACATGGTGACTCCACTGAAGGTGATCCCCTCATACCTTTGATAGTTTCAAGAAAATTACCTGCCGACTCCACTAACCTTTTCCTAGGTTCCACCTTAATCTCAATTCTGTTACATTTCCAAGTTATGGGATCATGGCATCCTGGGAACAAGTATATCCGACTATTGATTTAAAAATTCTTCAAGGATATCTGACTTGTTTTGATACAAAATAGTCAAGAAACCCTCCAATATTTGAAGGGGGGCTCCCAATTTCTCACGTTGTAGAATTCTTGAAGAATATAAGTGAGATAGAATTGGGAGGGGGGGATGTTATCGTAAAATTATTCATACTTTATCTACCATCCTTTTTGCAAGATTGGTTTAGGGGTTGTTGCGAATATAGGGGTATATCATCTTTTTTACACCTCATCAGTAGGTTTATTGACTTTGTCATACCACAATTCCAAACATATGAAGATGCCCTTAAAAATCTCACAATATCCTTAGAGAATGAAGGATTCAACACTGAGATTGTAGAAGACCTCAGGGATGTATATCATGTTCAATGCCAAGAAACTTTTGATATAAAAGAAGAGATTTATGAAGAAAATTGTCAACCCCTTAAATAGGAGCAAGATTTCTCCCATGATTCGATAGAATGCAGTGAAGACATAACTAGAGAAGTGAATTATGAGGATGAAGCATCGGTAACCACTCCTCAGTCTGATGAAGCTCTCTAAGATCATGTCTCCCATGCACAAGACAAAGAGAATGAGGTGAGTCATTTTCCTTTCCATAACTTGTTCTATGATCTAGAGAGTGAAGAGGAAATGGAACCCTTGGACAAGCTACGTCCTCTATGTCTCAAGGTTGAAGATGTAGAGGCAGATATTCCATTTGATGAAGTTATCCAAATACTTGATGCTCCTGCATAGGAAGGATTATGCAAGGTGATTTATTTACCCTTGCAAATTTTTAATGATTCTTTATCTTATGATGTGGAGAGTGAATAAGTGTTGGATGTTTTAACCCCTTCATGTTATGATGAAAATGATGAATTTGTTGATAATATTGATGTATTCATACATGTCAAAAAGTGTAAATGGGATGTGATTGGATATGATGGGGATCCCATTTATGACATTGAGGATCATTTCAAAAAGTTACCTTTACTACTATCATATGACATTACTAAATTTGATGATTGGAAACAAGGTGATGATATGGTTACAAACCTATTTCAGACACCCAAGAATGACCTGGTGCTATATTCTCCTAATGAATTTCGATCATACCTTAAGGATTTTGATTATTATCCCTCTGAGCACTTGGATTTATTCCTTGAAGAAGATTATCAACCACCGTGGTGCTCAGATCCTGATAGGAGTAAGGACATCGTTTGCCTGAAGAAGAATCTTTGTGATAATTTTCTCCATCCACCTTCCATTACTTTATCTTGTTGTATCATTAAAGGTGTAGTTGGTAAGTATGTCTTTTTTATTAAGTTTTCTTTGAGGCAAACCCTAGAGTTCAAGGGTAGATTGAATACCTCAAGAAGAATTCTGTCATTTCAGCCTTTCAACCTTCCCTTAAAGAGTTTGTCAATCATCTTCTAGATCTTCGCCAATCCTTCCCTAGGCTTCAGACTGTGAGGACGTCCAAGGTAGTCAGATTTTAGACCTTCTGATTCAGTCTTTTGAACCTTTGACTTTTCATGATCCCTTCCTGAAGTGGATTGAGCACTTTCCCGAGAGAATGACTTGGCAAGATTATCAACCACCGATGTGTTCAGATCCTGATAAGAGTAAGGACATCGTTTGCTGAAGAAGAATCTTTGTGATAATGTTCTCCAACCTCCTTCCATTACTTTATCTTGTTGTGTCATTAAATGTGTAGTTGGTAAGTATGTATTTTGTATTTAGTTTCCTCTGAGGAAAACCCTAGAGTTCAAGGGTAGGTTGAATACCTCAAGAAGAAGTCTGTCATTTCATCCTTTCAACCTTCCCTTAAGAGTTTGTCAATCATCTTCTAGGTCTTTGTCGATCCTTCCCCAGGCTTCAGATTGTGAGGGCATCCAAGGTAGCCGAATTTCAGACCTTTCGAGTCAGTCTTATGAACCTTTGACTTTTCACGATCCCTTCCTGAAGTGGATTGAGCACTTTCATGAGAGAATGACTTGGCAATATTTTGTCCCTCCCACCCGCCTCCATGAGCTAAACTTTATGATTTCCAATGATACAATACATTCTCTAACTCATGTTATTTATGTGCTTAACTTAACTCTATTTTGGTTTATGATGAAACACATAGGCAGGTATTGTGAGGCATTGTTGGGGTGGTTTCACTGATTATTTGATTACACCTAGCTTTTAGCCAACAAGTAAGTAGAGGTAAGTAGGTAGGAATTTGCATTCATTGTATATACCATTTGCATTTCATGCTAGAGTAGTTTGTATTTCCATTTGTACATATGCTTGCTTTCATTTTCTGTATTATATATATATATATATATGAGTTGGGATTGATATCACCACCCCAAATGGTTGCTAATAGTCTTATGTTGAGATCAAGCAGGTCACAAGTTATTCCATATATGTTGAGGTTCTCATGCTCTCTACGGTGAGCACATGTCTCTAAGTTGGAGCTAGATGTTATCCCCTAGCCCATGGATAACTAAGGAGATTATGTCTCGAGGCCCACATGTCCTAGACATGGAGTACTGAGAGCCAAATGGACTTGATAATGGCCCTGGAGGGCCCATCCTTTCATTCTTTAGCACGTCCACTTTTTCATCAACAACAACATCCATCACATCGCCTAGTCTCGCAGCACAAATGGATCTTTCTCCATGAGGTAATGAGTCTGGGTATCATGGTGTGTGTCACTCTGATCCTCAAAACCTTTGAATATGTGCATTTTATTATTTTTGCTTCTAACGTATGCTTGGGCCTTATGCTTTTCCACTTTACCACACCTAGGGGGGAATGACATGACGCCCTAATAAGCTAGTACCCATAGGGTTTAAGTTTCCACTGGGGGGATTCATGAAAGGCCATCGTCTACTCCCACCATACCTATCACTTTCCACAATTTTTCCCACTCATCCATCCCATTACACTGGTCCAGGCATTGGGTTGGCCAAATATATAAGGGTTGTACCTTACCTTGTGGGAAGAAGGGGATAAAGGCCCAAAGGGTAAAAGTAGATGGAAAAAGATAAAATTCAAAAAATGAAACCTTGAGATGCTTCGCCCAGGGATCCCCAAGAAAGCAATAAAAATCTTCTCGGCAAGAAAACAGAGGAACCCATAAAAATAATAAATCAAGACCTAGTTAGAGGATAGGGGGTCTCATCACGAGCCAGCCTATTATGTCCATGGGCATGTAGCGGTATGAAAATACCGATATATGGTCACCACGCCAGGGTAGTAGTTCTTGGTCGCATATCCAAGATAAAGGGGGTCTCATCACGAGTCTCATCACGAGCCAACCTTCTCATTTCCATGAAATGCTTGTGGGTAACATTGCCACCACTGGTCACCATGCCAGGGCAGTGTCCCCTAACCAGCCTCTTAAAAGAAAAAGCAATAAGAATAAAAGATAAAAGGCATGAATGGGCTTGGAAACATTTGCATCGACGACAAGGTGCAGCTCACCCTCTTCAAAGGAACCCATAGGTAAGTTATACATTTCCCTGCTATCATTGCACCCCTTACCCAGACATCCCTTACAACCTCATCCATTCACATGGCCTAGATTTGACTTCTCCTGGAAACATCCCACATCCAATGAGCATTATCCCAATAGGACATCCTAGCGTCCCCTCCAAACTTGGCTTTCATATTAGCATAATGTCTTTGAGCACTTTTCCGAGTAAAAGGGGTTTCATGCACATGTTTGATAACTTGATGATTATATGTTATTGACATTGCTATGATCCCTATGACTTATGAGCCCATGGAGGGAGTATCTATTGATGTTGTAGGGACACATACGATGGACAAGTACACATGGGGAGATGATTAGTTCGTACCTCCATGGGGATAAAATCCCACCAGATGGATGTTGATACCCCAACCAGTGGCAAAGACAGATCAGAGGATTGCACTAGAGAGAGAGGAGGGTGTTTCACCAGGGGCAGCCTGGAAGGCCTGGACCCAGGGGGGTTGTGCCCTTTCCACCATGATGTAGGCCTTGGAAGGCCCATGATGTTACCCAGGTCACCCATGATGTCACCCAACATTTTGGGATGTTTTGGAGGCAGTTGTGTGCCAAGTGGCACGTGTGGCAGGTTCTTCAGGCCCAAGGAGGCCTAATGTTTTGCTCCAAGAGGCCAATGTTGCCCAAAAAGGGCCTAACGTCACCCTAAAAGGGAATTAAGTCACATCAACAGCTTTTTTTAGGGTTTGATTATGACATTTAATGTAAAAACTGAAAATTATTTGTAATTGGCCATGTCGGCCTTTTTGACCTAATTATGGTCATTAGTATTGAATAAATAAGGGGAAATCCCTCTTATTTTTCATCATCTTTCACTCACACTTGTGAGGTCTGAAATTTGCGTCCTACTTAGGGTTTTATGACTGAAATTTATTGTGCACTTGTTGGAGGAGGCTAATCTTGGACTATTTTGGCAATTTTCTTGGTGGAAGTGTTCAATTAGGGTTTATGCTTGATGAGTCTTGATGAATGTAAGTGAAATTTCTATAATTCTTCTTCATTTAATTGTTATAGTTATGTTTATCTTGCATTTACATTGATATTATGAATTGCTTGCTTGAAACCCTAGGAAGTCTAGCACATGTTATTGTCCTAGCTTTAAGAGCTTTTACCTACTAGATTTTGCCAAGAAAGTCGATTTCCTTGAAGTTATTGCTAAGGACCTTGCCATTGCAACACCCTAGCACTTATTGCTTCATTTTAGTTGTCATTTGCTTCATGTTTGAGTTAAAGAGGGAGGAAAATTTACTAATCTCTAGGGTTACCTACACCTTAGTAGTTATTTCCCCCTAGGGTTTGGTGGTTGAAGCCTTGGCTTACCAACACTTCAACTATCAACCTCTCTTGTCTTTGGATCTCCTATTATCATCTTTTTCTTCAACATTTTCTGCCACTTTAGTGACTCCATTTTCCCTAAGAAAGCACTAGTCTAAGTCCTCCCTTCAGTAATTGATCAACACAACCTTCAAAACCTGCTCTTTGAACAAACTACTAACACTTTCTAACCCTAGAATAGCTTGACATACTAACAACATTGTTGTTGTTACTAAAGTAAGCTACAACCATTAGATTCAACATTAAAAGCTCATAAAAGAAATTGTTAAGGCTGAATTATACTTTGTCTTATGTGATTCTGTCAAATGCTAATGTTATGACTTCAATGATTAATGGTTTTCAGTCATTTTGAAGTTATTTTCAAGACATTTTATGTGAAGTATTTCTCTATAAACATTATTGTTATAAGATTTATGTTTACTTCATTATATTCATCAAATTGATTTTATTAATAAAGTCCACGGTTTTATGAAGTGCTAACCAACAAGTGTACTTGCAAATATATAGTTTTATTGTTGCTTTGTTCTGGGAAGGTACACTTCTGACATATTATCTCTTCATTGGTTATTAAACCGAAGTTTTTGATCGATGGTGACTTGTGAGAGGGGGTATTTACCTAGCTACTTTGACTTTGCCTTCTCAAACCCCTGGGCCTACCACCCTAAATAGAAAGAGAAAGAGACATCCTATTGACGTCTCCCCTGGGCCTACCACCCTAAATAGAAAGAGACATCCTATTGAGGTGACAATGATAGGATAGTCTCCTGTTATGCCAATTTTCTTTCCATTTACCTTCTCTTCTATCAAAGTACAAATTGTGCTATAACAGTGTACATGCCTTTTAAAATGGTCCAAGACAAATGCAAAGTTTTAGGTTCAAACTCTTCTTTGAAGGGCGTGGATATGGCCAAGTACAAGTCTAAGTTTGGGGTGGATTAGACAATTGCAGATATATGGATTTAAACTCTCCCATTGAGTGGGTGTGGATGAGTTTTGGTGGAAGTTTTAGGTAGATTTAATAGGATGGAATTTATTTGCATAGAATGACAATTTAGTATAGACACAATTGCAAGTTAGTACAAGCAACATTTGCAAGAGTAGGAAATTCTCCAAAGGAAGACATGGTTTAGTTTGGCTATTAACCTTAAAACCCAAGTTCATACATTTATCACATTCGTGTTTTTATTGATTTGGGAGTTTTCATTCCTTATATTCAAAATGACCAAAACAACATAGGTTAGATCTAAAAACTTTTATGGTTTCACTCCAATATTTGTTTACATAGTGTTGTCAATTTTTATAAAAAAGAAAAGATTCAAAATTTGCTTATACATATGTCCCTATGGTTAAACCTTGAAACAAATTATGAAAGGAATTTTCATTATTATAAGTGAAGCAAAAACATAAGTATATAGACCATGATGTTTGAAATTTATAGAGGTGTTGAGACATGATTTAGCTCTGTTGGGCACCAATACACACCGACATGAACATTTTACGCAGTCAATCAACATGTTCCAAAAAACAGTTTGATTTAAGACTTGGAATTCCTCTACAACAACAATGACGACCTAATTTTAAGGTCATGACCTACTAGACACCAAATTCATTCATGATACCCTCTTGTTTGTGAGAGAATGGTCCCCTTCATACAATGACTTAATTACCTAGTCTATGAATTTGTTACTACCCTAATGCCCCTATAGATTTGAACCCATGATGACCAAGCTAAGACCACCATTGTAGCCTTGATAGGCCATGAACTCTGCACAAGCCACAACTCACAGGCCAAGCAAGCTTCCAAAACCCTAGGAAAACCAAGTATCTAAGGCCAATGACCCAGTTCCAACAACAAAGGTAATGTTGGTTCAAAGAAAAGCTTTCTTTATCTCCCACCTACCCAACCTTATTTTCCCAAAAACCCACCCTAGCTTAGCTATTCTTTCAGCCTTGATCAACAATGACTTACTAGGAGGAAACATTCTAAACATGAAAGTTTTCCAAGTAAAATATCATATAAAAAAATACCCTGGAAATAACATTCTAGACGCCCAATTTCCATAACCAAATTAAACCTCACAAATAAAGTATCGTATAAAAGTAGAGACCCTACAAATAATATTCTAAACACCCAAGTGTCATTTATAAATAAAGTGTATGAAACCTATAATTAACCTATTGGTTCATACTTAAAAGGTTTAATTACATTATCTCACCATGTCACTTAGAACACCATGCAATAAACATAGAAGCCTAAATGTCGAAAGTTTGCTTCCAAGTAAAAAGTTAGAACTGAATAATGATTAATTAAATATATTACAACTTGCTTAACAAATATACCATAAATAATATTGTTTTTGAAATTGCATGTTGTTTTTGAAATTGCATGTGTATGTTAAGAAGATTATGAGCTCTTTGAGATTATAGAACATTCATTTTTTGGTTATATGCACACCTCCTTTGAATATTAAGTCAAATTTACCATGATGGTTATAACAATCATAAAAATCTTTGAGATTATAGAACATTCATTTTTTGGTTATATGCACACCTCCTTTGAATATTAAGTCAAATTTACCATGATTGTTATAACATCATAAAAAATTGGATCAAATTTTTATTATTGGAAAGAAACAAAATAATATTTAAAACCAATAAACCTTTGAAAACAACCCTGTAATAAATACATAAAAAAATTGGATCAATTTTTTATTATTAGAAAGAAACAAAATAATATTTAAAACCAATAAACCTTTGAAAACAACCCTGTAATAAATACATTGTTGGCAATCAGAACATCATACAAACTTATATGACATTATAGATTACCTTGACCTAAAAACATATCAAAAATAAAACATTATAGATTACCTTGACCTAAACTTATATGACATTATAGATTACCTTATATGACATTATATGTTTTTAAATATTCAAAAATAAAACCGTTCAGAACAACCTTGTAATAAATACATTACTGGCAACCACAACATCATATAAACTTATATGGCACTATAGATTACCTCGATCTAAAAACGTATCGAAAATTCTTATATTTATATGTTTTTACCTATTCAAAAATAAACAAATATTGCATGATTCCATATTAGAGTATGTATGATTTGAACATTGTACATAACCCTCATATTACTCCCAAAGGTGAGCCAAAAAAATCTCACTTGTATATATGATCGTTAGCATGTTCAAAAACTTGTATATATGATTGTCGACCTATTAAAAAAGGAAAATTATATAATTACATAATATAATTCTATCAAAGGCATGCCAAAAATTCTCACTTGTATATTTGATTATAGGCTATAAGCCGCATGACAAGCATTGATATAATAATTTATGTAAGGCGTTTACTTTTTAGATTTTAAACAACATTCCTCCATAGTTGCAAAAAATTGAAAATCAACAAACATAAGTTTGATTAGAACATAGAGATGACTTCAATGTTTCTTTCAATGGGTATATTTAATACTACCAATAACAATAACGTTGTGTTCATCATATCGTTTAGGACCAAGATTTCTCATAGCCTTTGAAACACCTTCAAGATCAGTCTCTTATAAATTAGTGAAAATTTGCAGAGTCTAACAAGGGAAAACAATGTTAGACATATTATATCCAAAATGGCACACCTCTATATTGCTATTGTTTTAAGAGCCTCAATTAGAGTCTCACCTCTAAGTTTGGAATTTCAAATCCTATCTTTCTATCAAATGAAAATTTGATGATGGTTGTGTGTTTTTTATGTCTTTTATTTTATGTTTTATACAAATTCATAAATATCAATTTTTTTTGTATTTTGATTCTAGATTTTCTTATAATGCGATTAGCCACTGTTAATATAATTGAATTTATTATCCACATTTTAGGTTCACCTACTATAAACCAAGTAGCAAAAACCCAATGGACCACTTCCAGGGGCCACCATCATGATTATTTTTTTTTCATTGGAAAAAAAAACTTTTATATTCATATGAGAATATACATGTTGCAGTCTTTCAATTCAAGCCTCTGAAGGATTTCTTTAGGAACTATACAACCTATACATCTAATCTACTTCAACACAAGCCTTTATAGGCTTTTTCAAAAACTTCTACGTCATGTTCAAACTTAACATAAACATATACATCCTTACATTTCCAAAAACAAGGAAGAACTTCTTCAAATACGAAACTCCATTGCTTCGGTTTATATTCCTTCAAAGAACTCATAAAAACCGAAGGCTCCTTTCTACAACTGCAAATCTTCCTTTAAGAGTTCATCTGCCTTTGAATTAAGATCCCTAAGAATGTGATAGAAGGATAGCCATTCAAAATATCTGAAATTAAGCTTGATGTCTCTTAGCAAGGAGGCCAACCTCGGATTTTGAATATTATTGCTACCCCTTGCCCAATCGATCACCAATTTGGAGTCACCAAAAACATGAAGCTTTGACAAGTTTTTTTCTTTTGTAGTTTCTAGGAGGGTCCAAAGGGATATAATTTATTCTATATTATTTGTTTTCCCCCCTTACACATATCTGATGTAAATAAAGTGGTCATGACTGATAAAAAGAACCACCCCCACTCCACATGAAGGAGGCGTCCTTGACTCGCCTTGTCGAAGTAACCCCAAGGGATGGTGTAATCAATGGGAGGAGGAATTACAATCCGAGACTTACTTTCCCTTAATTCTTCCTTGAACTCTTCTTCCTGGCTGAGCAATATTGTCGCAGAGACCTCTAGAGGAACATACTTGTCCTTAAAAACATAGTTGTTTCTGGCCCACTAGATGTTTGAAATCATGATACCAGGGAGGACTGCATACAAGGATACCGATATGTCTTGGATCCAAGATCTGAAGCAGTCTTCGACGAAGCCCTGGTTCCAATTGGCCTTGAACTGTAGTTGTTCTTTTATTAACTGTGCAACTTTTACTACATAGGGACAGGAGACAAAGAGATGAGTAATAGTTTATTGATTCTCTTAACATAGAGGACATTTGTTGGGTCCACATCACCCTCTTCTAAGGAAGTTATCCCATGTCATCAATTTGTTGTTCATTGCAAGACATAAGGTTAATTTACATCTGGGAGGGGCTTTGAGTTTCTAAAGGAGCTTCCAGCACCATTTTGGAGGGGTCACAATGTTATCTTCTAACCAAGATTTGTAACCCAGTTTGATCGAGTAGGACCCATTCCGTGGATATTTTGGCCAGTAGAGAGTGTCTTATGGACACTTTGGAGAGATCTAGTTTAAGGATATCTTCCTTAAGATTTCATTTTTAGAAAGAGTGGATCACTTCTTGAGTGATGGCTACCACGTCGTGGATCTATCTATTGTGTAGAAAACCGAATTGTTATTCTCATATGAAAGCATGAAGCATCAGTCTTAGTCTTCTAGAAATAATATTTGAAATTAATTTGTAGACAACATTGCAGCATGAAATCGATCTATAATCCTCAAAGGAAGAAGGGCATTGTTTTTTAGGGATAAGGCACAAGAAGGTGGAATTTAGAGGCTCGTGAATTCTTCCTTCCTATTGAGATTCCCTTACTACCATCAGAAGATCATTCTTCAGGTAGTCATAGAAATCCTTATAGAATTCCACAGTAACACCATCTGAGCCTGGGATTTTTTCCATTCTTCATGGAAAACAATGTCGCTCTTAGTTTTGATTATATGACTTCTTCCTCTAAGGATAAATTCATATCTTCAGAAAACGCAGTGGGAAATTTTCCCTCTACCTCCAAAATTTCTTGAATAGGGCAACCAGGGGGGGATGAAAACATATTACTAAAGAAGTTTACTCCAAGATTTGACTTGTCTTCAAAGGATACTGCCATATTTCCTTCTTCATCTTTTATTTCCCATATTGTGTTGAGGTTTCTTCGATAGTTCGCAAACTGATGAAAAAACTTATTGTTATTGTCTCATGCTTTTATCTAGAGAGACCTGCTCTTAATGCACCATTCTTGTTCCTTTATATTTAGCCACGAGGCTCATTTGTCCTCAAGTTATCTTAATTATTCTAAATTTTCACTAGAAAGGGGGCTTCCCTCTAGCTTCCTATAGGCCTTGGTGAGATTTTCTTCAGTGTCCTGAATAAATCATTGCCTCTTGGAATTCCAAAGAGGAAGCCATTTTTAATGGCGCTTTTTAGATTCTTAAGATTAGTTGCAAATTGTGCCATGAGTGGAACAAGATTCAGAGGGGATAGCTTGACCCAAGTGGAGATAAATGTATTCTTGAATTCTTCTTATCCAACCAGGATTGGAAAAATTTGAGAGGGGGACTCAAAGCCCAGAGACCAGTGTAAGGAGACTGGGCAGTGGTTTGAAATTCCTTCTACCTATACCAATTCTCTAAAATTTGATCCCAAATCTAGGAGGGTTTCATAAACTAAGAAGCGATACAATCGTTTTGCAACCTCCTCATCCCCAGTCCTGAAATTTATCCAAGTGGGAGAGAGCTTCACAGGTCGATATCCACCAGATGGGATTTTTCTAAAAAAGACAGCAAAAAACTTCTTTGCTTGTCTGCCCTAGGTCGCGCACCCCATACCTCTCAAAGGGATAGGGTGAAATTTAGGTCCCCTCCCGCCACTAGTAGATGATCATAAAAAATGCTTGCAGATATCTATTCCTCCCAGAAGGAGGTCCTATCAGAGTAGGGACCATAAATATTGACCACTGAGAAGGCTAAATCACTATTCTTATTTTTTAGTTTGACTAAAATTGAAGAGTGAGCAATTGAGGAGGACAAGGCCTGAAAATTAGGGCTCCACCTAGTAAGCAAACCTCCTGATAATTCAAAAGTGTCAATTTTATTGAAAGACCAGTTCCTAAGCCAAGGACTAAAAATCTCTCTAGATTTGTTATCTTGACAGATTGTCTCTTGGATCATAATTATGTCCGACTTTAGGCTTAGGAACATTCTTTTGACGGATATTTTCTTTGGGGCACCCCCAACCCCTCTCGTGCTGAAAGAAAGGAAGATCATTTTTCCCTCGTCAGAAGGGATTTCCCTACTCTAAGGGCCTTTGTACTGGTCGCTTGGGTTCATTTGCGAATTTTCGTAGTGTCTCTTTCGTTTACTTTCAAGAGATGGTATTTTCTGCCAACCCGAGTGAGAGGAGGAGGGTCGATGGACAATCCTCCATAATAAGGGTTGGTCTCTCAAGTTTTTGATCTAAAGGCATATCTTTTGACCAAGAGAAAAATGGATACTTTTGGGGAAGGGGGAGAAGGTTTTTTGGGTGGAGAAGCATTAGGAGAGGGAAGGGAGGAGGAAACCCTATGAGGGGAGGGAGAGGAGGGAGTAGGAATAAGGTTTGAATTGAGTAAGGGAGGAGGGAAAGGATCTCCGAAAGATTCATTTTCCAAAACCATTGAGACAAAAGACGAAACGAGGGGGGCTTTGAAGGGGATTCTTCAAGAAGGGAGGAGGTACTAGGAGAGGGGAGGGGGACAGAGGGAGAGAAGATAGATGACAGAGGAAAATTCAACTCCATACCATTAAGAAGAGTACTTGATGGAGAAAGTGAAGAAAAAACCATACCTGAATCAAAAGATTTTTTAACCAAGTTGCCCAAATCTCAACTAGAGAGGACCACTTTGTCATTATCGAAGGGAATTTCCTCAATTTTTCCTTCCACTGAGATGAATTCAAATGTGTCATGCTTTCTGGTTATAGATTTGGATTCCATGATCTGGCAGGGGGTTGTTGGAGTGACTCGATTCTGGTGCATTGAGAGTGGATCTGTCCAACTTCATGGAAACCATGGCACTTGAAAGGTAGTCTCCAATAGTCTACCTTCTGGTGCCAAGTAATTCCAGCATAGACTAAATAAATACTATCCACTAGACCTTCTCTGATATAAACTTTGATCATGATCCAGGACCATCGGTGATCTTTTTTTGAGTCCCAATTAGGTTCTAGCTTGAAGAAAGAGCCCAGTTTGTTACCAATAGCCTCCATCGCTTCCCTATACCAAAATTCCAATGGAAAACTAGGTAAAATCACCCACACCTTCAAAAGAACGATGGATTTATTAAGGGGGTCGAAATCCATTGACCAGGGTTTAAGGATAAGACCAAATGAACCCCAGGTCGAGTTCTTTATTTGAATATCTTTGCAATATTCTGTTGAAAGGAACAAGAAGGAAGTCCATTTTCTAGACGTGAGATGAACTTTCGAGGAATATCCAATCAAGGGTTTCCACTAGTTATTCATCCATCCTATGAGGGATTTTTCTCCCGAATACTTACTGTTAAATCTTCCTACCAATGTATTCCCATCCAACTAAGAGACTTCGCTTATGGGAATATTGTCTCTGAATACCATCCTCATAGTTCCCATTCATTCCTTCATACACCTTGTTGATTTTTTCCGGGACGCACCAGCTAGGATTCAAGGTGGGGACTAATCTCCTTTACCAGCATTCTCCTTCGTTTATTCCTTCTGTGAATCAACAAGAAGAGAAGCATTTTCCTTGGGAGAAGATGACTAGAAATTGATTGGTTACTTCGATGGCTTGGAGGGTGTGGAATGCAGATAACTCGAGGAGACATCAATAAAATAAACAGAGTTGGGAAGCTCACGATCAGGGCTTCTATCAACTCATTGTAAGTGTGGATTCATGTGGAGATTCGAACACAAAGCATGGAGGATTTCCATAAATTATTCGTGAGAGGGGAAGGCAGACGACCAGGGGGGAATAAATTCATAATCCACGACTTCCATATCAGAGTCTTCCATGTGTCCCAGACCATGTGGGGGCAACGCGAGCTCCCGTTTGGACCTGCCAAAGTACGTCGTCAAAAAAGGGTCGAAACGAGAGACAAGGGGAAGAAATGAACCATAAAAGGGAAGCCAAGTAATGGGATGGGGATGAAAATGATAGGGAGGTCCTGCAGCCCCCACCTAGGGTTCAAGGTCTTAGTAGGAATTTAGTGCATGGAGCCTAACCGCAGATCAAAAACCCAAAATTATAGAAAATTATATCTCTTAATCCCGACAACCATCACAATTTTGTCACCATGCTTGATGCATTATAGTATGGAGGATTTATCTATACTAGTCACTATACATATAAAATTTTATGACGAGTTACCTGAACTGTTGAACGTCAAATTGACAGTTTGATCATTTTTATGCCTATCACAGTTGATGTGCCAAATTTATAACAAACTGTCCAATATCGTTGGGTAGGTGTTATATTATTTGGATGTTTGTTGCGGGGGGGTGCGTCAGATTCGATGACTGCGTCTGACGATCCCTCCCTAATAGTGCTCTTTGTGTCGTTTTCACCGAGCACTTTCCTAGGGGGTCCCAGGATTGACCCCTGGTAGAATTTATCTCCGAGGCAGCACCCCGAAATTTTCTTTTTCGATGGTTTTCTCTATTTTTAGCGATTTTCTAAATCAACCCAAAATTAATGGATTAGGATTTTAATAGTTGTGGAATACCTAAAATGTTTTGTATATATTGTATTGTGAATTGTGAAATTAATACAATGAAGAGTTGGGAGGTGCAACACTAAGGAAGGTTGGATTTCTCTTGGTTAAGGGTTTCCAACGTAAATATTTGTGTATGATGTGTATGAGCCATTGATTAATTTTTGTTTTTCTTAAGAATCTGTATGAATTGCTTTACTTTGTAGGTTTAAAACTTACATGTGGTATCAGAGCACGTTTTTTGCTTCAATGGGATGCCTTTGTTGATGAGGGTTTGGCTCGGTCTTGATAAATCAAGTTTATATTGGGTCTATGATAAAATTGGGTTCAATGGGAGCTTTGCAATGGTGCTTCTTGTGTTGAAAGATAATGGCAAGCAATTCTAGAATTGAGATTGAGAAGTTCAATGGTAAAAAAATTGAGCTATGGAAGCTCAAGATGGAGGACCTTCTTGTAGAAAAATAGCAATGGATCATTGTGGATCCTGGTACATGATCTACTCATAAAAAACCTATTGGTACACAAACTACTAGTACTCAATCTAATGGTATGTCAAAAGAAGATTGGGAGAAGCTGGATAGAAGAGCAAGGAGTATGATTTGACTATGCCTCGCTGATTCGGTATTATTGAATGTGTTGGAATGATCTAAAACAAAGGAACTATGGGAAAAGTTGGGGAACTTGTATCAATCAAAGTCCTTGGTAAACAAGTTGTTTCTTCAAAATAAGTTGTATCATGTTAGGATGGAAGATGGAGATTATGTGACAGAGAATCTAAATGTCTTCAACACTCTGGTAAGTCAACTTCGATATGTTAATATTATGCTTGCAAAACAAGATAAGTGTATTACATTGTTATGTTTTTTGCAAGATTCATGGGATAATGTGGTTGTGCAATTGGTAATACCACTCAATCTGCATTGAAGTATGAGGATGTAGTTTCATCCTTGTTATCATAAGAGATGAGGCAGAAAAACATGGATAGTCATAGCACAAATGCTTTATTTGTAAGAGGTAATCTCAAATATAGGGATACAAATAAGTCTTCAGGAGGGAGATCTAAATCTAAAGGTAGATCAAAATTCCTAGGAAAATCTCTAAGGAAATGATGGAAATGTGGTAAAGTTGGGCATCATAAGAAAGGTTGGAGTCTAAGAAAGTTGATAAAGAAAATGGATTCGATGATGTCTCTTCCATAGAGGCAAAAAACTCCACATAAGAAGGAGGTGATGTTTACCTAGCATCTACAGGTACACATGCATATCATGATGTATGTTTTATCGACTCAGGGGCATCATTTCATATGACTCCTGATAGGGAGTGGTTCATTGAATATGAAAAGTATGATGGTGGTGATGTCTTCCTAGGAGATGATTCGACAACCAAAATCATGGGATGTGGAAGGGTTAAGTTGTTGTTGAAAGATGGAAGGATTTGAACTCTCCCTGGAGTTTTGCACATTCTATATCTATCTAGGAACCTAATATTTGTAAGCAATTTGGATGATGCAGGTGTGGATACTTTATTGGGAAAGGGCACTAGCAATATGGTCAGAGGAGCAATGTTGTTGATGAGAGGAGTTTGAAGTGGAAATCTGTACAAGTTGTTGGGAAGCACTTATATTGGTGGGTGTAACAATTTTGTTGTCCATGAGCAGAGAAATAAAGAAGACAGGATCCATACTGTACTTGGAAATAATATTGTGTTATGGCATCAAAGACTGGGACATATTGGAGAAAAGGACCTTTGAACACTACATGGTAAAGGTATGTTTGAAGGTATGTCTATTTGCACCCTGGATTTTGATTTATGTGAACATTGCGTATATTGTAAATATAATTGAGTAAGATTCCCATCCGATTCTACAAGAGCAAAGGGGATCTTAGAGTTGATGCATAGTGATGTGTTCGGACCTCTTCTTATTCCATAACTATGTAAATCTATGTATTTTGTTTCATTCATAAATGATTTCTCAAGGAACACACAGATTTATTTCCTTAGGAATAAATCTAAGGTATATGATAAATTCAAAGAGTTTAAGGCTCTGGTAGAAAATCAGACAGAGAAGAAAATAAAGGTTTTGAGAATAGATAATGGTGGAGAATTATGTGGGAATTAATTTAAAGAGTTTTGTAATAAGTGCACTATATCAAGGAAAAGACTACTCCATACACACCTCGATATAATGGGGTTGCAGAAAGGATGAACAAGACGTTGATGGAAAAATCAAGGAGCATTCTCATTGGTGTTGGGTTAGGACAAGAATTCTAGGGAAAGGCAGTGGTTACTACATGTTACCTGGTAAATAGATCACTTTCATCAACATTGGTGGGAAAAACTCTACATGACGTATGGACTAGTGAGAAACCCTCTCTTGAACATATTAGAGTGTTTGGTTGTGATGATTATGTAGATGTTCCAAAGGAAAATAGGAGTAAGCTAGATAATAAAGTTGAAAAATGTATCATTATTGGTTATAAATATGGTATGAAAGGTTATAAGATTTGGAACCCAAAAAACAAGAAGAATGTTTATAGTCGGGATGTTGTTTTTAGAGAGGTTAAAGATGTTCCCAAACGATATTTCCTACCAAGTAAAGAAGAACCTAATAAAATAGAGTTTGACTTGGATGATGAAAAATATGAATCGACGAAAGAAGATGAATCAGAATAAGAAGAACCTCATACTCTAGTATTGAGGATATCAATGGGGGGAATATGGAAACCAGAAAGGTGTAGTCCACCTGATTTTTGTGCTAATTTTACTTTATCTTTTACTGATGATGATCCTAGAATTGTCAGGGAAGCAATGAATTAAGAGGATAGTAAACTTTGGAAGAATGTCATGGTTGACGAGATGAATGCCTTAGATAAGAATGAGGCATCTGATCCAGTTAAGTTGCCAGCTGGAAGAAAGGCCATTGGAAACAAATGGGTGTTTAAGAAAAATTTGAATGTAGAAAGAAAAGTGGACAAATACAAATCTTAGTTAGTAGAAAAAGGTTATTTCCAGGTAGAGGGAATTGACTTTGGTGAAATTTTCTCTCCTATTTCCAAGTTAACTCTTATTAGATTTCTTGTATTTAATGTTATTGTTTTTTATTTTGAATTAGAATAGATGGATGTGAAGAAAACATTCTTACATGGGGGTCAAGAAGAAGAAATCTACCTGAAGCATCCAGAAGGATTTGCAGTGAATGGAAAGAAAGTTTTGGATTACTGAGAGGGGGGGGGGGTGAATAAGTAATAGCGTAATTATAATCCTTTTTCTCCAAATAATCCAAGTGTTGTATCAATGTAGAATTGTTATCCAATAATGAGCAATAAGAAATGAACAATCACACACATGCACAGTACACCAGTGTTTTACATGGAAACCCAAATCGGGAGAAAACCACATAATTCTTTATCTTATATGTCTTGAAGAATTACATTCATTGGAAGCACCAAATTCCTTTGTTTTCCAGCTGCAACTAGAAGGAGGCTCCAACCCCCTGATTTCTCAGGCTACAACCTAAGGGAAGCTCCAACTCCCCAATTCTCTGGCTACAACCAGAAGGAGGTTGCAACCCCTATGCTCTCCAGCTACAACCGGAAGGTGGCTACAACCACATGTCCTTGCCCCATCCAACTGCCATAAAGTAGAAGTAGAATGATGGAACCACTGTCACACTATCACTATGAGATATAACGATGTAAACATGTACCAATAAACCTGAACCATGCATCAACTTGTACCTCAAATTGTAATCAACCTATACCATAAAAAAGTGCATCAACCAAGCACCAACCTGTACCAAACAATCTGTAATCAGCCTGTACCGTAAACAAGTGAAACCAAACATGTACCAAGTATGTACCAATCATGTGTCAAGTACTCATCAACATGTACCAACATCATCAACTATACACCTCATGTATGTGCCAACTCATCAACTACTTGTCTCAACCATGTACCCAACTTGTACCTTAACCAAAAGACCTCATCAGTTTCATCATAAAAATATGATTTGTAAATATGTAATAGACCTGGTGTATATAATGACATACCTTCAAACCTTCCTTAACTTTAACAACAAGAGACTAGCATTTTCATCAAACGTTTCTTTAGTCTCACAAGACTAGTTTTGGATTAGTCAACAACCCTAAATTGAAATAATCATAACTTTGTACCTATAATGAATAAAGATATGAAACTGATACACAATTTTTTCAGTGTGTTTTATGCAATTCCTACAAGTGTCACTACTTGGAACCTCCCAGAAAAGGAGTTATGGTAAAAATGCCAACACCTTGTTGAATTCTAGCTTATTCTAGAGAGCGACCTTGTAGAGCGTGCCCCAAATGGAATATTTTTTGAATTGATCTGAAAATGTTACATAGAATACTAAATATTGTACTCTAACCAAAACATTTGGTCTTACTTAATTTGGATCTTTTATGAATAAGTTATGACATTTTTACCCGAAACACGTGTTTTTGACTAGTTTCATGACTAGCCACAAACCCTATTTTCCACAGAGTGTAACTCCAAACATACAACGACCCACAAGATTATTTTTTTACCACATATAATTGGATATGTTTCCTCAATTTCATATCAATTTCACAGTCTGAATCATTCTAGAAAAAAAAATATTGAGAAAATGGTTAGATGACCTGAAAAAAACATACCTTGGAAAGCATCATCAAAAGAATTTATCCTTCCTTAAATTCCGGCCTTTTTTTTCTTCACTTTCCTCAGAAATTTGACTTATATATCCTTTGGTTACCTCAGAAACCTATAGGTATTCAATATTCTTAAGTGTATCTTAAATGAGAGATCCTTGCCTCTTATTTATACTCTCCAAGTAGCTTCCTTAAAAACATCTTCTAAGTCACTTTGCCCACTTTCCTTATTTTAAGGTTAACCCACTTCTAATTTCTCCATTAAATTTATTATTGAATTAATTTATTTTGTATTCACTTTGAATTATAGTACACTCATCACTTTACTTTATTATTTACCTTTTAAAATCTCTTAAACCAC
>ML784922.1:203122-224112 GCA_009831015.1 Picea engelmannii | reverse complement strand
AATAGTATTACCTAAAAATATATCAAAACTCATACCGTTATCCATCAAACAAACTTGGGTCCATTACCCAAACCTAGGTTCTCCAACTTCTCATGGCCATAACTCTCTAACCGTGAGGAGTTATGTGACGTTCCACATACCACTGGAAATGGCATGAAAATAAATATCCATCTAGGATAGTTTCACTGACAAATTCACCAGTGGTCATCTCACTTTTACATAAATAAGCATGGGTTCTCTAACCATACTTCTAGGATAACTCAATCCGCAAAGAGTCTTCCCGTGAGGGCTTTCACCATAGGGAGACAACTTTGGAGTTCATCCATTTCTACTTATTATCAACCATGACAAGCCAATAACGAGTCATCTTGACATCAAAAAATCTTGGGTCCATTACCCAACCTTTGTGCTACGAGGCTTTCTTCAAGGGTTGACATCAATGACAACCAACCTTAATCAACAGAAAGAACTGGTATGTAAGCTAAATAAGTCACTATATGGTCTGAAGCAATCACCTAGGATGTGGTACTGAAATTTTGACACATACATCCTTGGACTGAGAATTGTGAGAAGCAAGGATGCTCACCATGTATATTCCAAGCAGGTTGGTAATCACTTCATTTATGTAGTGTTGTATGTCGATGACATGTTGCAGGTAGGAAATAACATGGATGTAATCAAGGAGGTGAAGTTGCAACTATCCTACAAATTTGACATGAAAGATCTCGGGATTACTAAATTCATTTTGGGAATGGAGATTAAAAGAGATCGTGTTAATAGGAAACTCTGTTTGAATCAGAGAAAATAGGTTGAGATGATATTACAGAGGTATAATATGTAGGATATTAAATCGGTCAAGGTTCCTATTCCTGTAGGTGTAAATTTATATGCATATCAGTGTCCCAAGGCATAGGAAGAGGAAGAGGACATGTACCATGTTCCATATGCTGTGTAGTTGGAAGTTTGATGTATGAAATGGTTTCTACTAGACTATAAATTGCACATGCAATGGGAGTTTTGATCAGGTATATGTCAAAACCAGGGAAGGAGCATTGGATAACAGTAAAAAGGGTTTTCAGGTATTTGCGTGGAACTTCTAGTTATGGATTGTGCTACAAAGGAAGACCAGGATTGGACAAAGTGTTGGACATACATGGATTTATTGATGTAGACTGGTTTGGAGATCTGGATCACATAAGATCTGCAAATGGGTATGTGTTTAACCTATTTGGAGGAGCAATAAGTTGCATGAGAAAAATATAAGCTATGTAATGTTCCCAACCCTGAGATCGGTGCCACCACACAAAATCCCATCTTCTAACACAACTGCATTTCAAATTTCATTTAAATTCCTTTGAGTCACAATAGATTATAATCTCCTTGCCAACAAACTCAAGGAATGGCTTTGATACCAGAATGTAATGTACCCAGGACCCCACTTGGGTATCGCCACACAAAACTCAATATTTTGTCACAACTGCGTTCTCGAATTCCTTGAAGATCTACCTCTTACGTCTAGGTAACATACTCAACCATATGGATAGGTCTCGTTACCTCTAATCTTGAAATTTGATACTACAATGTAATGTTTCTCACTACCAACAGGCATATTCAATATGCTCTGACATCATATGATTAATAATTATACTGTGCATATGCACCAATATGCAAGTCTAACGTATACAATGATTCATGCATAAATATACAAATACAACATCATATGTAAACATGTTACACATAGTAATAATCATGCATAAATATACATAATTATAGAAAAATTGTATCAGTAAAGTTCATAATAGAAATAACACAATTATTTACATTACTCAGCGGAATAATTCACATAAGATTAACACTTATCTTTTAAAAAATTCACCAACTGCGTGTAGACCTCAAACGTTCCTCCTAGCTATGCTACTCATAAACTCTCAGTAGCAGGTCACCTCCAAGGTGAGACTAGAAATCCAGAGGGAAGGCTTCCTAGGCTAGACTAAGGTCTATACTCAACAATTAATCTCAGGTCAAGGTGCTAATTGCTGCAACTAGCCTACAAACTCTCATTTCCCACATATGTGTCCCACCCTAGGAAGTGTGCCTATTCTTTGCTCCACAATCCTTCAGTTGCCCCACTTCCTTTATAGGGCTTCAACAACAAACCGTAAAAAAAGTCTCAGAGCCTTGTAGCTATTGCCCAATGCACTAGCAAAAAATATTTGGTAGTTCTTTCACAAGAGAGATTTCCACGGGATTGACAACCTGCTTCTTCCGAGTACACAGGCCTAAAAACCCTCCTCTTCCCAGTACAAAATCTTGACACTCTTGTTATCAGTCACTCCCCTGATCTTTCCCCGTTCTGGTTCCTGAATAGCGTGACAACCTCCCCCCATCGTAAGAGCCTAAGGCTCTCATACTTTCCCAACAATGGGGAGATTCCCCAACTGGGCACTTGTCTTCATGAATATTCATGAACTCCACATGTATACCCTTCCCCGCTCTCGTAATCTTAGATTAAGATATCTCAAGATTTGGGCCTTAGGGAATATTAAAATAATATCTCCCTAACTTAAGCCCCCTTTCCCCATAGTTGAGTTCTTAGTCCCCCATGCTCTTTCATCTTATTGGTCTACAACAACGATGTATTTTATTAATAATATTCATTATACACATTACAAGATCTTGAAATCATACAGGTACTCTGGACACCAAACATACATACAATGGCACTTGGGCCAAAAATATCTTGGCTCACTAGCCTACATGTACAATTACATATCAGGGTTCATCCTAGGGGTATTACATTCCCCTCCCCCTTATTTATGAATTGTCCTCAATGCATTATATACAATGTATAGTAAAACATTCTTAAAAAATCTCCATGCTCTTGCTCTTGAAGCTTGTTGTCCTTCTGGGGTTGTTCTCTCCAAGCATAATATGTATTATTGAGCTACCTCTTCCTTGTTGCACTCACCCTTCTAGACTTAGGCATCCCTTCACTGCTTCACATTCCTTCGACGATCCATCTTGCCAAGGATTTCATAGACAAGGAGACTGCCAACTCACACCAGACCCCCACTAAGGGTCTGCACTTTGGCAATCATAGGGATTAAAAGTCCCAAAAATAACATTTTTTTCCAAGCATTCCAACTTTAATATCATTTTTCTCATCATTATCATACACATGTAGTCATCATGAGACAATATCATACCAATCTCATTTATAAATTCAAATTGTTTATATAAGGAAATTCAAAATTTTCCCAAGTATGAGACTCCATCTCATAATTTTCTTGGTTGTTGTAACAACATGCATCAGTTATTTATTATGGCCTTCAACAATGCCATACTTGAGACAACTTTTCCTACAATAATCCCATCTTGCATTCAACCCAACAAATTATTAGTGTATCATGTCGAATATACTTTTATTGTAATACTTACAAAATCTCACAAGTGATTTCAAGATTATCTACATTTAACAATTTAATCACAGTTATCAATCTATTTATTAAATAGAATGACAGTATCATTCCCCACACATGTAGTATCAACAATTAAGCTTCTCCTTTATTCTAAACATAGATATTTTCATTAATCTATTCCCCTGACAGATATTTCCTGTAGCCAATCTTCATGTGACTACTTTAATCCACAACTCCTTTTTTGCAATAACTAACACCTCCTGAAATATTCTCAACTTCATGAGTTAGTAATAATTAACTCATTTCGACTATTATCACGACCATTCCATGAAATATTGTATATGCATGATGTTATCACTAGGAACCACCTTCAAATTGCATGGAAGGCAAGCCCAGTACCCATCAGGTTATATGTGAATGTAAGAGTATTTCAAAGGGTCAAATGGAAAAAGACTCAAAATGATAATGTTCCAACTCAGAAAACAAGGCTATCATGAACCATCAATCAAGGTCTTGGATAAATTCAATTAGTAATTGGGAGTAATTATGAATGGAGGGAAGAATTGAATGAAAGGAATGTAGGGGCTATTGTAAACATCAGGTCTACAAAAGCCTAAGGAAGAGAGTTTATTAACACAATATATTCTTGAACTCGGAAACTAAGGAAGCTAAATAAACATCATGATAATATAATGATCAAACAGTCACCATAACATCACCACAATCATTCATGTAAATCACTCAAAGCATGAACATTTAGCATCAGAAGCAAATAAGCTGAAAGAGAAGTTGATTTCTATGAGTCAAAATGTCTTAAGTCCAGTACATAGCTAGATCATAGTCACTTCATCAAAATATTACAGTCTAAGGGAGCCTTGCTCAACCATCCGAGCCTACTAAAGCATTTGATCTATCTATTTATAACAAAAGGGAGGCAACATATGGAGGTAGGAGTTAGCCTCCTTCCCTTGAAAATCTCTAAACATTTATTTGATCTAACAACTTAGTTAACAACCTATGCTATAAAATAGGAAAATGTTGGTAACTAATCCAACCAATCTTCAACTAACTTGATTCCCTTTTTCTTCATAGCTCCTTGTTCTCCATGTGTCTTTCATAAGCATGTGGTTGTCCTCATGATGCCAGCTATTGTTTCTACAATCTTCTCCATCATCAACTATCCAAAAAGTTGTTAGCTTGGCCCTCCTGAATCCCTGATGTCTGTTGGTAGCTTCTTTAGGTAGTAGTCTGAGTAGCGCACTTCAAAACTAGACAAGTAGAAAAGGTAGTGCATTTAGGTAGCACCACTATGTTGCGTATGTGTGCAAACTTTGTTCTTTGCCAGATATTGGGTAGTGAATTTGCGTAGCACCACTATGTTGTGTATGTGTTCCAACTTTGTTAGCGCTGTAAAAAACGCAGCACCTCCAATCTTGAACATATGCAGAGCAAGTAGTGGCCTTGCATAGTGTCAACCCCATTATCTTTAGGTGACTTGGTAGCACTATAGGTAGCATACAAGTGTAATACCGAAATAGACTATTCTGTAGCGCCAAGGCGCTACAGAATGTCTACATTTTACTGTTGAGGGAGTTATCACTTTACAAAAATCCCAAAACTCTGAGAATCAACACTTAAAGCCTGTATAGGTGGCAGGGATAATATTCGAATATCAATTAACCCTCACAAAAAGGAACCATCCTAAAAAATGGGGCTCACCTTTCACCAACTATTTTGTTACCCTGACACTTAACCTCACACTCTTTCTGGTAGAAGGAAGATATTCATTTGGCACAACAGACTTCTTCTTCTTAGCAATGACAGGATTTTTCAGTGGGGTTGTGCTCTCCTTGACTACTGGTGTCTCTTTATCAATGACATATTCAACCAATACCTGTAAGTTTATTTGAGCTACTTCATCTTGAAAATGCTGCAACTCTTCCTTGAGTTTCCTGTTTTAAGATTGAAAACCTCTATTCTGCCTATAAAGGTTTTGGAGCTGCCTATGAAGGGGCTGGGTCTTTATTGCTGCAAACCTTGCCAAGTCAAGGGTGTGGTTGTAGGTGTGGTTGTAGCCATCCATGAGCTCTTTCATTTTCACCCTGTTAGACATGGCCTCTATTTTCAATTAAGCCACTTCTTTTCTTGCATCCCTAAGTTTCCTGATTAATCTTTTGAAGATCTGACTGTTAGGTGGAGCAGTGACATGCATAGTCTCAATAGGTTTTTTCTCGGTCTCCTCTTCCACCTGCATAGGAATTGCCTTGTTTATTTCCTCAGGCCTCTTGTTGGCTTTGCTTTTATCTTTCTTCTTTTGCACAGGGGTTTCCTCTTTTATTTCCACAGGCTTTCCAATGTCTTTACCCTTCTTCTTTTGTACAAGGATTTATGGTAGATATTGTTCTTCAACAACTTCCCTAGGAATTGATGATATTTTGAAAGGTCTTTGGCCCTTGGTATTGACTGTTGGAGGAGAAGGGGGAAGTGTAACTTCTTCCCTTTCTTAGATGTATTTTTGGTAGAATAAGGAACCTCTTCTAACCCTGGTGGAGGAGGTGGTGAAAAATCTCTTTGTGGGGAAGGACAAGCTTCCTCCTCAACTCCTATGACCTACTTGATGACCTCTGAAACTTGAACAGGGGCTCTGCCCTTTCTCTTCCTATTGGTCCCTGCTTTAACATCACTAGTGGGGAATAAAGGACTTGCATTCTATGATTGAGGATTGGATGCTAGATCCAACCTGAAGTGAGAAGAAACAACAAAATGTTCCCATGAAATCTCCTTCTTACCCAATTCCTCAGAGACTAGCATTCTAATCAATACAGAGTGGAAAAGGCTAGTATCCACATCCTTAGACTTGGATTGGATCATGTCTGACATCTTACCTACGCTCCTTAACAAGTAATAGGGAATATATATTTCAACTTTACCAGTAAAATGTAACAAAAGCCTTAAATGGTACTAGTACAATGTGTTAAATATCCCTTCACATGTAAAATATCTCTGGATGATCTTCAATATCCTGTCAAACTGTTCAATCAATTGACTCCTTGGCACACCTTTAGACAAATCATTGGCTTGATGTTTAGGGTTAAACAAATCTTTGGCATAGGTTGAACTCAAAGCCATGGCTTAGAACCACTTTTCACCTGTAATAGGGATTCCTGTTGCAGCTGAGATAGAGGCTGCATTCACCTCAAATTCCAAATCACCAACCTTGGTTCTCCTGCCATCAAACTGTAATGCAAATTGTCTTGTCACCTCTGGATGGCCTCTTTTCATATTCGAGCAGAAAGAGAGGCATCCCACTCTTTGAAAGACCTCTCTTTCCATGGTCTCTGTATCAAAAAGATGCATATCCACAGGTTCTGTCGTAACCACTTTGCCCCCTTTGTGTGTCTTCTTCATCTGAGGGGTCTCCATGGCTTAGAATGAGAGCTTCTCAAGGCTTATGGGGTAGTAATAGCCAGGAGGACTTGAAATCAGGTTTCAAATATACAAGGCTGGCCTTTTAAAACAGACTAGTGTTAGTAAGCCAAGTTTTGACTGTGGGAATCCCATCCTTAGATTTGTGCAAATATTCAGAGTTTAAACAATGAGGGGGTAATCTGCAATTGGCCCTTTGTAGTTGGGTAAAAATGCTTAACTCGAAAATGAAGGGAGGCAGGGGAGACACAGAGGGATTAAGTAGAGCCTCTGGGTAGCGTGACGCGTATGCAGAGGATAGGTTGTTTATATGCTTGCAACCTCAGTGGCTATGGCGAGCATATGTAATCAGATTTTGATACCAGCAAATGAAGTTCACAGGTTTGAAAAGGGAGGAGACAAGGAGGTGATGCGAAGATGATTCCCTTTCAACTGTGTAAGCTCGATAAACCAAACTCTGAGTGCTAAAACTTTGTGAAAACTAATGTGCAAAGGAGGCAACATGGGATACCTATGGAGTAGACAGATGTTTGAAGATTCAGCGAAATCTTAGGATGAAACTACGAACATTTCAACCCTTGAATCTACCTCAGCATCAGATTTAGTCACATTGTTGTTACCTAGTCAGAACTATGAGTTTGAACAACACAACATTCTTGAGTTTTCAAATCAGAAACCGTTATCAGGGCTCGTAACTACGAGATCTTGGAGGATATTTAACCAACTCCTGGCACTGAAAACAAGGAACATGACATCAGTTGTGGTAATCATAACTTGTGGTGGAAATCGTGATGAATGGGAAAGGTGCTACGAAACCACCTGATGAGTGTGCAATGCTCCAATTTAAAAAATGATTGGACAGGTAAGCAAGGACAACAAGGCATACCCATGAGGTCATGAGTGAGGAGAATGGTATGTCACATCGGTCTAGTCATGGGAGGGGAGGGATCGATCCTAGTGACAAATCATGAAGGGGTCCAAAATTTAAGTCACGAACTAAAAAGATTTTAAGTCCAAAAATCAACTTGAGGATCAAACTAGAGCTATGACTCAAAAACTTTATTCATCTAAAGGGGTCCTACCAAACATAAACTTTAAAGGGATGAAACTTAAAAAATTTAAAAACTAAGGTTTAAAAGGGGATAAAGACAAACTAAAAACCAAAGGCAATTTAGGAAATTTAGTGTGATAACACATGCATTCACCAAAATGCATTCTATAAATGTCTTCAAGCATAAACAATTTTATCATAGCATGCATGTGTGCAAACTACCACTTTCACACTTTCATGGTCTATTCCTACATACTATTCAATGCACCCTTGCATTGCTTTCAGAATATAATTTTATCCAATTCATGCATCCCACCATTGTGGATGGAAAGGTCTGGCCAATGCCTCAACACATCATCCATACACTTCCTCTTGCTTGTTCAACCATTTGGATGTCTTCCTTTTTGTCCCAAACACTACGCCAAGAATAAAATTATGTGATGCTCTTCTATGTTAGAAAAAAGGTTGCAGTCCAAACATTAATTATAGTAGTAAGTTCTTTAGATACTTGTGTGGCACTATAGCCTTTCAATATCCAACCATGTCATGGTCTCACACATGTTTAGATCTATTGGCATTCACTTCTATAATAGGGTCACACCCCTTTATTTTCTTTGGTTACTAACTCATAACCAACAGATCATGACATATTGTTATGTCATATGTATGCATTCAAAAGCTAAATAACTTTCATAACTATCTCAAGCCTCTGGCCTTTACCATACCAAGTGGTATATCATTCTTTTAAATGCATTCAAATACACAATATTATCACTTCAAAAGTTAAAATATGATTGAGGTAATTATTACCTAAATTCCATTCATCATTCATGTAACATAGGTACATCAAATTCATACCTACACAACTATCTTTTTATGCATTTGATGCTACCTTATTGATGGGGAACTTGTAGAAACTTACATGTTTCTCTTACCAACCTAATGCGCAACAATTAGCCCTCCTCATTGTCCTCTTATGGATGGCTATCAACAATAACATCATCAACAACACTTTCAATTGTGCAATGAGTTCCCCTTTTCCCTGGGCACAATAGTCATGATTAGCAATCTTTCAGCTATCATGACATATTTATTCCATATATATAACATGTTATATGCATTCACAAAATTTTTCACATGCATTAATGCATATCTACATGGACTAAGAATGCATCCTTAACATACTCCTAATGCATATGCATTTCGACTTCATGTGCTATGTATGGCTATCCAATAGGCCAAATCACAATTATTGCTACAACACTTGCATCAACCTCTTTCTTTCTTTCCAACTCTCTTTATTATTCTTGGTTTTCCTTGACTCTCGCTGAATTTTCCTATACCCTTTTGTGCTCTTTCTATAACCATTGAGTACAAATTCTTTCTTTCATGAGAATTTTTCAACCTAACCACTCATTGAGAATTTTTGCATTTCCAACCATACATTATGTTGTTATTTAATCTTCAACATTTATCTATTTCTTGGATCCACTTGACTCAACTTTATCTTGCTGAAATCTTTAACATCCAATTACTTTACTGAACCAAGTTGATTCAACTTGTCTTTTCAAAACACTTCAACTCTTATGGTTACTTGCACTATTCTCTTCTCATTCCTTAACCCATTTGGGTCTCTTTCCTTAACTCTTATGTCTTATTTTCTAGTTGCATAGAGGCTAACTGAAAGAAATCAACATTACCTTTACTGGTTATCATAATGCCAATGGTACTTCTAATCCCCCAGAATAACACCCATAGATCATTTCCACTTGATATGGTTCTTTTCAAGATTCCTCTCTTTTGCATACCATAACAAGCATAAAATCATTTTGTTCTTCATGGATGTCACAAATTTCCATTATGAGAATCACTTCCCTACTTGAATCCTTTTTACTTGGCATCCCAATCTACTTTGGGAATGCACTCAACACTTTTAGAATGTACCCAACATTCTCTTTATGCTTCAAAAACTTCTTTTATTGTTGTCACAGTTCTTTGAATGCTACAATAGATTCAAAATAAATTAGCATCCAACTCATGGTACCTTCTTCCATTATCTCAAGATGCTCAAGGACTTGGATCAGTCCTAAAATATTTCTTCCATTTGTGAAATATTTCTTCTTTGAAACCTGACTGCACCCTCTTAAAGCATTTCTTCACAAAATGTCTTATTTATCCATATCTTGGCACTCTTTGGCAATACATGCAATGTCATCACTTCACCTCTACAGCTATGTCATTCATACCATGCTTCCCCTACACCATTTTGATAACAATGATGGAGATATTACTCCATAATTGCATATTATTCCCTGGAGATAATGCACCTTATCTCCAAGTATATACTCTATCATTCTTTATCAAAATATTAGCATCTTGACATATCAAACCTTTCTTGAACAAGTCTTCCACAATGTATTTCTTTATTCTTACATTGGCATCTTTTAGAGTGAATAATCTTTCACTACTTCATCCATTAATTGATTTACTCTTACATCCAGATCCAACTTTGAGTACTATGGTTAACACAAAAGGATTTCTTATAGTGCATTCCTTTACACGTAGTTTTTTTATCTTCTCGAACTCCCAAACCTTCATGGCTTCCCTTAGATTCCTACCTTAACATTATCCATTCCTGGATTTTGATATTCTTGTAAGGAATCCTTGACATAACACCCTATCTTCAAGTGTCTATGTTCATACTGGGTACCAAGTCCAAACCCTTTTATCTTCTTCCCAATCCACCTTTCACGATTTCATGCTTTTCATCTCCATGTGTACATGTTGTACATGTAATATCATGAATTCTAGATGGTCTCTTTCTTACCCAATATCCCCAATTGATATGCACAATTGTCATCTATAATTTTCTTTTAATTAAGATCAAAGTACCATGGAGAATCTTCCAAACAACTTGCTGCCCCAAAGGTGTCTGATCCTTGCAGGTTCCTTAAGAAACCACATTCACATATTGAATAATTGTCTCTGTCCTTCTTTATTCATATATGAAACTCCCTTTGCATTTTCTCTGTTGTATTGTAATCATAACATCTGAAAAATACATGCACTTTTTTTAGAGTTACTTGAAATATTCTTCTTCTCTTACTTCCTGCGAATTCTATAGCTCAATTTTCATTTTTGGTTGTATACATGGACTCCTCTGTCCAAGAATTTTCCCATGAGTGTTCTCTTGCTTGAGCAACATAGCTTCAATGCTCAACTACCATCCGACCTTCCCTTCAAATTTAATCTTGACCATTGGTATGCTATCGTTGGCAACATAAAGAACAACATGACCCTTATACTCCTTAATCGTTTGATCGAGACTCTAATTCAATCTCAGTCATCAAAGTATTTTCCCATACTTAGAAAATTTTCTTAAATTTGCTTGATTGTAGGTTCATAACCCATCCTTTAATCTTGTTACTTTAGGGGTCCTCACATTTGAAGAAATCTACACACTTAGCCTTTTTCTTGAAATCTATCGCACTCTGCCATCCTCTTTACACCCTCGAAGTCTTGGTACTTAATCACATTTCAAGAGTTCATCACAGGTCTACAATCCTTTTAGGATTCTTCCATACCCATCGACTTGTCCATCCGACCGATCCACTATACTTTGTCAAATGTTCAAATCTCACTGCACTCTGTGGTATCCTTCAATACTTAGACAAATATTGAAACTTCACCGTATTCCACGATACTTCAAGACTTAGCCAAAATCTTGGGACTACACCGCACTTCGTGGTTCTTCATGACATAACCAAATCTTAGGATTTCATTGTGCTCCGAGGTGCTTCAACACTTAGTCAAATATTGAGACTTGACCACACTTTGCGGTACTTCAAGACTTAGCTAAAATATTGGGACTACACAACGCTCTGTGGTTCTTCATGACTTAAAAAAATCTTGGGACTTCATCGTTCTCCGCGATACTTCAACACTGAGCCAAATCTTGAGACTTGACCACGCTCTGCAGTATCCTCCACACCTAGGAAGTATCGACACTTCGTCACATTTCAAGACTTCACAACAGGTTTGTGGGATTGTGGTGTTTTCCTCCACACATCTAATCCCCTCCATGCTCCATGATGTCTTGAAACTTAGACGAATTCCAAGATTTCACCGTAGGTCTACAGAACAAGATAACATCCTGCCACCGACTCTATGTCCCCTGTCATTTGTCACTATGCCACCATGTACCTTCCATTATGGCAATGCACATCACCCTTCTTCCACGTCAGTTGAAACGTGGCTTCCATGTCATGTTGACATCATCATACAAAAAGTACCCAAACTCTTCCACTTTTGCCACATTTCCAATTTTTGAAAAACGTCCAATTTCAAAATTCTTGGCTCAACCGCCATTGCAACTCTGTTACTTCTGCCTTTCACTCAATTATAGGTTGAAAATTGCCAAATTAAGATTTAGATTTGAGAATTTTTAATTCTTGATTCCATTCCTTCCATTATTCATGAATTTTCCCACAAATTCTTTCTTAATTTCGTAGGAATTCCTTTGTCAAACATATCAGAGACATGTTTTTGAGATTTAAAATTTGTCCATTTACATCTCCAACATATTTCTAGCTAGCCCATGTAGGCTCTATGTTGAAGATTACGCTTTGATAGCAGAATGTAACGTTCCTAGACCCGAGCTGGGCCTTGTCACACAAAATCCCATCTTCTAACACAACTCTGTTTTCAAATTTCCTTTAAATTCCTTTGAGTCAGAATATACTTTAATCTCTTTGCCAAGAAACTCAAGGAATGGCTCTGATCCCAGAATGTAACGTACCCAGGACCCCACCTGGGTACCATCACATAAAAATCTATGTTTTTTCATGACTATGTTCTCGAATTCCTTGAACATCTACCACTTATGGCTAGGTATCGTACTCATCCATATGGCTAGGTCATGTTACCTCTATTCTTGAAATATGATACTACAATGTAATGTTTCACGTTACCAACATGGATCTTCAATATGCTTTGACATCATATGATTAATAATTATGCCCTACATATGCACCAATATGCAGGTCTAACATATATGATGATCCATGCATAAATATACAAATACAAAATATATGTAAACATGTTACACATAGTAATAAACATGCATAAATATGCATAATTACAGTACAATTGTATCAGTAAATTCCATAATAGAAATAACACAATTATTTACATTACGCAGTGGAATAATGCACATAAGAGTAACAATTATCTTTTAAAAAATTCACCAACTGCATGCAGACCTCAGACGTTCCTCCCAACCATAGACTTTGCTACTCATAAACTCTCCGCAACAGGTCACCTTTGAGTAGAGACTAGAACTCCACCAAAGAAGGCTTCCTAGGCTAGACTAAGGTCTATACTCAACAGTTAATCCCAGGTCAAGGTGTCCACTACTGCAACTAGCCTACAAACTCTCATTTCCCACATGTGTGTCCCACCCCAGGAAGTGTGCCCCTTCTCTGCTCCACAATCCTTTAGCTGTCTCACTTCCTTTCTGGGGCTTCAACAACAGGACAAACAAAATTATCAAATCCCTGCAGTTATTTCCCAACACACCAACAAACAATTTTCGATAGTTCTCTCACAAGAGAGATACTGCCACGACAAACAATCTTCAGAAATTTTCTCACAAGAGAGAGATTTCCATGGGGCTGAAAACCCGCTTCTTCAAAGTACACGAGCCTCACAACCTGCTTCTTCAGAGTACACGATCCTAACAACCCACCTCTTCGCAATACAAAATCTTGATACTCTTGTTTTAAGTGGCTCCCTCGAGATTTCCTCATTTTGGTGCCTGAATAGAGTGAAAACCTTCCCCCATAGTAAGAGCCTAAGGCTCCCATCCTTTCCCAATGATGGTGAGATTCCCCAAATAGACACTTGTCTTCATGAATCTTCATGAACTCCACTTGTATACCCTTCTCTTCTCTCTTAATATTAGATTAAGATATCTCAAGATTTGGGCCTTAGGGAATATTAAAATAATATCTCCCTAACTTAAGTCCCCTTCCCCCCTAGTGGAGTTCTTAGGCCCCCTATACTCTTTCGTCTGATTGGTCTACAACAACGATGTATTTTATTAATAATATGCATGATACACATGACAAGATCTTGAAATCATATAGGCACTCTGGCCACCAAACATACATACAATGACACTTAGGCCCAAAATATCTTGGTTCACTAGCCTATGTGTACAATTAGATCTTGGGGTTCATCTTAGGGGTATTACATGCTATAGTGACACTCTCAACTACATAAGTTGAATACATGGCAACCACTCATGCAAGCAAGGAAGCAATATGGTTACATAGATTGTGTTCAAGCATTGGGTTGGTACAACAAGTAGTAAGGTTAGATTGTGACAGTCAGATTGAAACATTCCTGGAAAAGAACCCAGCTTATCATTCAAAGACAAAGCATATTGATGTTCAATATCACCTTGTGAGAGCCCTGGTTGAAGACAAGAAGGTGTTGTTAGAGAAGGTTGACACTTTGAAGAATGTTGCAGATTCATTGACAAAGTTTGCGAGCACCGAGAATTTCTCTCGATGTAGAGAAACAATGGGCATTACTGCCCTATATTGTTGACTATGTAATCCTGTGACTCTATATATGCAAAGAAAACAACAAGTGGGAAAATGTTGGGTAGGTGTTATATTCTTTGCATGTGTGTGGTGGGGTGCATCAGATTTGACGACTATGTCTGACTATCCCTCCCTAGTAGTGCTTTTTGTGTCTTGTACGCTGAACACTTTTCATTGGGGGTCTCAGGGGGGCCAAGATTTCCCCCCTAGTTATGTGGAGCGTTCCGCTCTGGGGTAGTGCCCCGATTTTTTTTTTGACGTTTTTTTCTATTTTAGTGTTTTTCTAAATTAATCCCCGATTAAGGGATTAGGGTTTTGGTAGTTGCAGAATATTTAAAATATTGTCTATATATTGTATTCTAAATGGTGAAATTAATACAATGAATAATTGCGATGTGCCACACCAAAGAATGTTGGTTTTCTTCAGATTAAAGATTTCCATGGTAAATATTTATATATTATATATAAGAGCCATTGATTAATTTTTGTTTTTCCTAAAAATTTGTATATATTTCTTTACTTAATAAATTTAAAAATTACAAATATGTCCTCATATGGAAAAAAAACGATTAATAGAATGGAAAAAAACTTTCAAACTCTAGGCATGACTTTGAATGAGATACCAAAGATGAGAGGTGTGCAAGTCATGAGAAGGCACTTGGGAGGACATCTGTTAATTCTGCCGAAGGCGTTCTTTAAGGATAGGTTCACCTTCAAGCCTTCGTCGTCTGTCAATAACCATTGGTAACTGACCAAGTGTTCCCTTCTATCTATTACGTGGGATTTTCCGATTTGCTGCAGATTTGTCGCTTCACCACCTCTATTCGACTCAGTATCTATCTCCAAGACTCTGTTGCAGATAATAGTAGTGAAAAAGAAGTTGTGTAGCAGAAGTTGCAAGTGGAGGAGGAGGAGGATTTTTTGAGAGGGTCTCTTTTCGAAGCCACCGATGATCAGCTCTGGATGCCTTAGAGTCCTTTGCAGAAAACAGAAGTTATGTTTTCTCTAGATTCGATGGGTAGCCATGATTGTACGATCTTGTTACAGGATGAGAGAATTGTTCAAAGTGCTTCTTCTTTCTTATGAATTTGGGAACATGATGGTGATCACAAAGATGACAAAAATCAGGCAGATGGCATTAGTTTTGTGTACGGGAGTGGGGTCTCAGATTGGATTTGGAGGGCTCCCTCGAATGAATTTCATTTTTCTGAATCTTTTGAATTTGAAAGATGCATGCCTTCACTGTAATTTGGGTATTTTAATTTATTTTGTAGCAATGTTTATGGCAGCTCGGATTTAATTCACGCAATGGCCATTTTTTGTAAAATATGGGCAACTGGTTGCCCAGGGATGAAATATGTATTTGTGTTTCATGTCGTCGGTGCCAAACTTGTGTTTTCAAGTTTGTAATCCTGGCAGACGATGGACTGCAAAAAGCTATGAGTTTATCAAATTAAACATCTATTGTAAATATTTTTCTGTGTTTATTTATAAAAGCATTAAGTTTCAATTCAGTGTGTATGATATTGAATCTCTGAAAACCAAGGCTTATTTGAATCCATGGATGCTATCAAATCGGCACAACGTGGGCATTTCAAAGAATTTCTTATGCATTATAGGATTGTTTTAACTGTCATGCCCTTTGGATGTGTTAGCGGATTTGTGATCTAAATTTGATTTCACATAAATAAACAATCAATCTTAGTAGGACCGAATACAAGTTATTTGACTTTGATGGTTTTCCATGGGAGTTCAGTTCAATGAACATTATATGGGATTTTTTTATTATCATGGGAGTATAGAAAAACAGACGCAGATTGAGAGTGGGTTTGGACATCCCCGCTCAAATAACATTCGTCTGTCCTCAAGTGTGAACGATCATAGCACATAATTTTGTTTCCATACCTTTGAGTTTTATTAACTTTTTCTGCACCTACACCTAAGAAAGAAGAGTACAATAAATATGCACAAATTAGTTTCATCATCATACGTGCCTGTGTCTTCATTTAATGTAGTGATTGGGTAGTTGTTTACCATCAATGAAAGAAGAACATCTCACACTGTTGAGTTGAGGGTTCAATCTTGACTGAAATATCTCTTTTTGGATTTTTGATGGTTGCGGGTTTGGTAGAGAGATTCGATTTTGCAGAGACATATCTGTGTAAAGCATCTCCTCGCCGTGGCCATCTACAACAAGAAATGGACATGGAAATATTTCACTGACAAAATATTACAAAAGCATCTATCTAAACCTGCGAGTAACAAAACATTCACAAAGAACAAAAACTTTTTAGACATAAAATAGTGGCATGGATGGCTTACACAGCTTGAGCATGGGACTAACCCAACTAATCCAACAAAATCCTAAGAGATCTGAAAGTAAAAGCAAAACCAAAAATATCTTAAAAGTGGACTTGGATTTCTTAATGTCCAACAATCCAGAGTATATTAATGCTCTATTTCTGGGAGAATCACGAGTTGTCTACGTTGTTTCCTCATCCTCTGGCCCTGGAACAGTAGTTCAATTAGTCATTTGAATGAATAGTTTTGGTTTTATGTATGAATCGAATGTTTCATGCCCCATCCTATAGTTTTGGTCACTGTTTTCAACAATTGTACCCAACACACAATCAATAGGTGAGGTCGGCACGCAACCTACTAGGTGAGGTCTACACGCTACAAGTCGAGGTCGGTTCTTCTCTTTCATATGCACGTTGGTTATTTTCTTTCATATTCAAAGTTTGTTTACCATCACTTTGAATATATCACAAGATAGACATAGCTCTGGTCCGAGCTTACAAACTGGGGGAAAATAGGATATAAATAATCTACTTCTTGGATTGTTGTTGGTAAGCTGCTACACAAGTTGTTATATTGTGAGTGTGTTACAGATAGATTGTATCCATGCAATTCAATGGTATGGGTTATGTTTTCTTTTATCTATTGAGATGAAAAGATTTGGGAGATGAGTAGTTGCTACTTTCAATCGATGAAGAGTATATGGAGGAAAAGATTGTTTTCAATGGTGATCTCCATTCAAAGATAACTGAAAAATATTGGGAAAAAGACGGATCGACACATGTCTGATCTTCTAGAAACTAAATTAGATGCCCAAAAATACTGAATCGAATCAAAAGTGAGAGGCCATGAGGGAATTCTCGTAGCGAGTTCATTTAAAGTTTGGGAAATGGAGAAGAGTAGCTGGATTTTCTCGGTACGCATTCGTAAAGCATCACAACGAGGGTGTAGAAATGTTTCTCGAAAGATTAATGGCCATGTAGCAAGTGGGGGATTATAAGGAAACGAGAATTAATGGGGACCATCTATTTGCATCAGAAACATCTTTCCAACTGTGGTGATAAAGGAAGTATCATTTTTTTTAAGATCTAAATCGATTCATAATATGTCGGCAAATCTTCGGACATTGTTTCATCTCGGAGAAAACAGGGTTCATTTGTTTGTATATGAAACTTCTTTCCTGTTGTAAAATCTTTAGATATTATGTAATGTCCCCCACCTTTTTATGAAGAGGTATGGGAAGACTTAGTGGTCTAGACATCCCCACTATACCATAGTCTCACACAGCATGGGGAAAATTCAACCAAACTAATGTTATAATCTGAAGTTGAGTTAGGAAAAAGGGAAAAAGGGAAAAAAGTAACTCAATGAAGAAATAGAACGTTGGAGGTTGAGTTAGGCGTTGAACCTAGGGGTTAAACTAACTCAACAGGAAAACAGAAGGGAGGTATAAAAGAAAGTTTAGGGCACACCTATCATTTCATCTTCGATATTTGGTATTTTGCTTGTTGAGCTCTTGAGCACATAGTTTTGAGGGTTTTGAGATTACAAACCCTAGATAACAACTCAGTGGTGAAATATTCCACTCACCTTGTTCCAAGCTTGGTCTCGGGAATGAAATACTCCACCCACAACATTCTACACTCATCATCTATTCAGGAGAGCAGCAAGGCCATACTAGTCAGGGTTTTCTAGCAGGGCCGCACCATTGATTGAGAAACAGTTCGATCCAACTTATTGAGAGAGATTTGGAGGATTCTAGCATTAGGGTTTTTCTTAAAAAACCTTTCTCATCAGTTTGGAGGCTTTCTTGAGGAGTTACTATAGCCAAATCATTATCTACATGTGTGGACAGCTTTGAAGGAAGGAGGACATTTTGGTGATTTAGTGATTCTCAAATCTAGGAGGCTCTACCTCAGATCTGATCTTGAAGCTTCTCCTAGGGGTTGGTGATTTCCCAATATATCATCCTAGAGAGTTTCAAGTGGTTTGGAGGCCTCATTCATCCAGACTGAATTATTGGTCCTATCTAGGGTTTCAGGAGGGTCGTACCTATTTAGGGTTACAATAGTTGGAGGAGGAAGACTTGGTATTTGGGTTTCATATTTCAGGAAGGGGTTCACATTGCCTTGATATATCTCTTTAATTGATTTTTGTAGCATTTGGAGGTCTTCTTCAGGAGGGCGAAACCCTTGGTCTTCATATTCTTCAGCAGGACGTACCGACAGCTAGAATGGTTGTGCAAACCCTATCTTTTGTATTGGATCTCACGTATTGTATTCAGCCTTTGGGAGGCTTATCTTGTGTTCCGGGAGCATTTTGTAGGAGCTCATATTTTCTATTTTTGGAGCCATCTGATGTTATTCCATATCTTCTTGTATATTCTATAAGGTTCTTGTTATTTCCTAATAAAGAGGCCAAATCTATGCTTTGTGGTTCCATATCTTGTATGTTGATGAAATCTTGCATTGTGTTAAATGAATCTTGATAAATTGTGTTGAAAAACTAAATATAAACCCTAAGGCCGAAATATCAATGGCCATCCTGCAAATACAAACAATCAACAGTTAGTTCAGTGGTTAGCTAGTGTCCCCAAGCAAAAAAATTGGCTTGGGAACATTACAATGGTATTAGAGCTCTGATCCTCCCATCCCGTGAGGATTAGCACATGCAGAGCTACAGTGGTATCTATATGGGCCAAAGGAAGAAACATGCAAGTGAAACAAAGGCCGAGATGGAGGGTTCAGGTGATGACGTTGAGCCCTAATTCTTAGCTTTCTTATCATAGGAATTCCATAAATCCATAAACCAAACAGAAAGTAAATTGGTCATCAACCTGCATGAGAACTATGATGCAAACCGCAGGGGACAAACAGAAATCACTGAGACCTCAAATAAGGTACATGAGAACCTTAGGAAAGTGGATGAGAACCAGTCAAGGATAACCCAGATATTGTTACAGATGACTCACAAGGGGAAAGGTCCAAAGACGTATGAAAACAGGGAGACTGGTGGATCATAGAGTGGAAACATGTATAATCCAGAACATGTTCCCTATCATCAGTCTGAGGGAAGACATGGAGGGAGCACACCACATGGATAGATAGGTAGTAGGGACACACGTAGACCATACTTTCCCACGTTCACAGATGAACATGCACAACATGAACAGGTGGATGAATTTGTTGAGCAAATGACACAGTGTACCAGGGAGTACAACGATTTGAGTATGACGATTCAGAGGCAGATGTACCTAGATCAATAGTGTCAATTCAAATTCAGAAACAAGCCTAGACTGAACCACAGGAGCAAGTATGAGTTTGAGCGCAGAGCTGGGAAGATGGAGATTCCCTACTTTGATGGTACAACCAAGATGAAAACACATGCATGGGTACAAAAGCTGGACACTTATCTACAACTTGACCCCATGAAGGAGATGGAAGCCATCAAATTTTACACCATGTACTTAGATGGAAAAGCTCATGATTGGTGGTATCATGGATTGACCACACTAGGCCACAATCATATAGTGGCATACATAGAGTTCACTCAGAGAATCATTGACATGTTTGACTAGGGGGATCTTGAGTTATATTTCCAAGAAATCACACAACTTAGACAGACAGGAGAACCATAGGTGTACATTGAGTAATTCCAGAGGCTAGTGATCATGGTAGAGGATGTATCACAGACCAAAATCATGATTCTCTTCACTGAAGGGTTGATGGAACCCTTGAAGTGTTTGGTAAATGATTTTAAGCCTACCAACCTATAGGATGCTATTTGGAGGACAAGAGACCTAGGACCAGCTGCAAAGTTGAAATTTGTGCCTAGACCACCTCTTAACACAGGAGGAAGAGATCAAAGACCTCCAATGAACTCAGGAGGACATGAACCAAGGGGGTTTGACAAGGGAAAAGGTAGATTGGATGAGAATACCAGAAGGGAATTGAGAAGGAAGCAACTATACTACACTTGCAAAGAGCCATGGAACCCATCACACAAATGCATGGGTCGTGGCCAAGTACACTACATAGATGATCCAGATTATTTTCGGCACGAAATGAGAGCGGAGATATAATAAAGAAATGCACAGAGATATCGCGTATATCCAGTAAGATAACAGAAATATATCAGAGATGCAACCATAAACACAGAGATACAGTAATACACGATTTCTATTAATGA
>ML784922.1:159052-181327 GCA_009831015.1 Picea engelmannii | reverse complement strand
AATATATATATATATATATATATATATATATATATATATATATATATATATATAATTTAATTGTTTTGTTTTTAGATAACTTTTTATATTTAAAGATGAAATCAAAATATTTAAAAACTCGAGTTTTGTTATTTTTGAGGGGATATTATTCATTTAATTTTGTCAGAAATCCTATGATAAATTATTGGATCTGTAGATTTGAGTGGTGAAGATTATATAATTAAAATGACTCAGATTTTTCAAGACACAAAACCCATTTATGCAATCAAAAATACAACTTGTCCCCAAATTCTTGCAAAATATGTCAAAACCTAAAACATTTAAACACCACCTATATTATTTAATCTTTTAAACCATAACTCTCTGATATTTAGAAAAATCAAAATATACATTCTTTGACTTTTATGGAGACTTTTATGGCTGTCTTAATCATGAAGACTTTACTTTTCTATATCATCAGAAAAAGGAAACTGTCATGGCTGTCTTAATCATAAAGACTTTATTTTGCTACGTAAGAAAAAGAAAACTGTCATGTAATTCCGATTGTTGTCGTACATCTTGGTGATTACAGTCATTTAAGATCCTCCTAACTTCTCATGAAAACATAAAATATATACAAACAAGATATGTTCTAGCATCAACCGTCCTAAACCCTAAATCGTTAAATCTGTCCAAACATAATTTGTTTCTGCACATGAATATAAAGACCTCACTCTTCCCTGAAAGAGTTCATTTTATTTGAAACTTTAAAACTGTTGAACATTTTCCCTAAAACTCTCTTTACCTCAAGCACTCTATTAATAATTGGATTACACACAAAACTTTCAATGTTATACTTGTTATTTGTTCAATCATAAGCATTTTGGAATTTCCCACCTCTTTGCAACACTTCATGAGTAATTTTGAAATATAATGTTTTTTTTAAATTTAATTTAGGTAGGTAAAACTTTGAAATATAATATTTTTTTTTAAATTTAATTTATTTAAGGTAAGTGAAATTTTACTTATTATAATCATGATCATTTAAGATCATTTAATATTTTTAGCAAATCATTTTAGATAAATCAATATTCTTTATGGTTATAGCTAAGAGTATATTTAAAGAAATGATGTGTTCTTTAATAATATTTGATCTTTATTTTATAGTCATTTGACTAGTAAAGTCTAAGAAGATATACATACCCTACCTCCCTCCGGATATAATAAACTAAACATTATATTTCATTTTTAAAACATATTTATTAAGTAAACTAAAAATATCATGGTTAGATTTTCCACATCCAAAAACTTTTCAATTATATATATATAACTTTTACTAAAATTATGTTATATGTTTTTATTACTTATGAAATTAATGTGTAAATTATTTAATATAAAAATAAGAATATATAACTTTTACTAAAATTATGTTATATGTTTTTATTACTTATGAAATTAATGTATAAATTATTTAATATAAAAAATAAAATAATTATTATAAAATTTTAAATAATAAAATTTATAGAATAACTTCATGTTAAATTTAATATAAAATAAAAATAAAAATAATATTAATTTCATGTTTATAAATTATTAAAATTTATGTTTACATATTATTAAAGTAATATAAATTTAATTTAATATTAAAGAAATTTTTATATTTCTATCATATAATACAATAATGCTTTGATCAATACAATATAAAATCATATAATACAATAATGCTTTGATCAATACAATATGAAATCATTCTTATAGTAAATATCAATGTAATTCAATTTTATTAATACAATTTATCAATACAATATGAAATCATATAATACAATAATACTTTTATCAATACAATATGAAATTCAATTTTATTAATACAATTTATCAATACAATATGAAATCATATAATATAATAATACTTTTATCATACAATATGAAATCATTCTTATAGTAAATATCAATGTAATTCAATAATATTTTTATCAATACAATATGAAATTATTGTTATATCAAAATCTAGTACATATATATTAAATATCAATGTAATCCAATAATGTTTTTATCAATACAATATGAATTTTAATGTTTTGATCAATACAATATGAAATCATATAATACAATAATGCTTTGATCAATACAATATGAAATCATTATTATAGTAAATATCAATGTAATTCAATTTTATTAATACAATTTATCAATACAATATGAAATCATATAATACAATAATACTTTTATATAATACAATAATACTTTTATCAATACCATATGAAATTCAATTTTATTAATACAATTTATCAATACAATATGAAAACATATAATATAATAATACTTTTATCAATACAATATGAAATCATTCTTATAGTAAATATCAATGTAATTCAATAATGTTTTTATCAATACAATATAAAATCATTGTTATATCAAAATCTAGTACATATATATTAAATATCAATGTAATCCAATAATGTTTTTATCAATACAATATGAATTTTATCAATACATTATGAAATCATTGTTATATCAAAATTATGAATTTTATCAATACATTATGAAATCATTGTTATATAAAAATTTAGTACATGTATATTAAATGTCAATATAATCCAATAATGTTTTTATCATCGTTATGAAATCATTGTTATATCAAAATCTAGTACATGTATATTAAATGTCAATGTAATCTAATAATGTTTTTATCAATACAATATAAAATCATTGTTATATCAAAATCTAGTACATGTATATTAAAGTTTAAAATAAATTATTTGTTGTTATAAAATTATATTAAGTTAAATGAGTTTATTCATCATACATGATTATGTGGTCTCTTTTAAGTTATACATACATAATATATTAAAGTATTTTTAAATTTTTACATCAAAACTTTTAATTGAGTTTAACTCTCAAAATTTTTAATTGAGTTTAATTGTCAATTAAGTTTAGCGAAGAATGATTGTTATTTTCAATTTTTGTGTTGAAATCGTATTATAAAAATACTACAATAAACATCGTAGTTGATAGCACATCAGTGCTATGTTAAGACATATTCAAATTAACTACTTTACTGTTGATATTATGGTAGCGACGAGAGGTATTTACCTCCACGTGTAAACCTAGCGAGGATAGAATACTCCAGGACGCAAGAAGAAACCCTAATGAGTAGGCTAATAACCCTAGAATATTTGTCGGCTCAAGAAGATAATTTATATTAGGTTATTAGCCTCCAAGAAAAGAAGTCGGCCAGAAATAATAATATATACTGAACAGATAGATACCCAGAATGAGAAGTCGGCCCAGGCAATTAGCCAAAATTAGTATAAATACAGGAGGCCAGTTCTCATTCTGACAGGCAGTCTCATAATTGCAGAGCATCACTTGTGCGCACTGCAGTTGCCCAGTTTCTGTGCAGCTTTGGAGGAGAGTTGTCGTTGCAACTGGAGGAGAGTTGTCGTTGCAACTACTGCAGCTAGCAGTTATGCTTGGACTATCTCTTGGCTAGGGTTTGGACTATCTAATCAGCTCTTGTTGGTGTGCTATCCTTGGGGAAGGATGTGCTACCCTTTGTTTGGCTATCTAGCCTAGGGTTTGCTTCCAGAGTGATTCTCTGTCAAGGTTAAGGTGCTCAGAGGGTGGCTTCGGCCTATGGTTGGGTGGCAATAGAGATATTGTCAATGCTAAAACGAGCACATCCATTATATTCTAACAGGTTATGGGCCCACACCTCCTTCATTAAGTGTAACTAATTGAAGGAAACATAGCCAGAAGGATATTAAGCTCGTTGAAGAACTATCGCTATGGTTTCCTAGCAGGAGCAGTCACCAAAGCACTGCCGCTAGGGTTACTAGCAGGTGAAGTTGCAGAAACTCTAATCCTCTCGTTGAGGCACCTTAAGTGAAGGAATTGACCTAATCTTCAGACAGATCAGTGTGCCCTAGCCTAGCAAATATCCTGGTACTCTCAGCAAGCCAAGACGTCAAGTTTGAGTTTGTGGTCAAATCTAGGGTTTGACCAAGTCAAAGTAACCATGACTTATTCTATGAAGTCAGAGAACAAGTTAGATGGAGCCTCTAACTTCAGAGCGTGGAAGACAAGGATTGACCTCGTCCTTGCCAAAAATAAAATGTTGGATACCGTAAAAAGAAAGATCGTGGAACCAGAGTTTGAAGAAGGAAAAGAGAAGGAACCACAGAACATTGCAGTTATGGAGAAGTTCAAATATGGTGACATCAATGCCATGAGTATCATAGTGGAATACATAAAATACCACTTGATAAACTACATCTCCCATTTTGACTCATCAAATAAGATGTACGCTGCCCTAACAAATCTCTTCTCAATCAGAAACATTGGACAAGTTATGAGTCTGAAGAATGAGCTCCGTGACATGAAGATGAATGATGATGACAACATAACATCATACTTTGTGAGGATATCCCAGTTAAGAGATCAAATACAAGATATTGAAGAGATCACTTCAGAGAAGGAATTGGTAAACATAGTACTCAATGGTCTTCCCAAGATGTGGGATGCATTTGCCGCAAGAATGAACACAAGGAAGGAGTATCCAACATTTGCAGAACTTTGGACTTGTTGTGCTCAAGAATAATCAAGGATCAGTGCAAAAGAGAATCCCCAAAAGAAGTACGATGATCAAGCCTTCACAACAAGATTCAATAATTTCAGGAACAAAAGGAAGTTTGGTTCAAGGAGGAAGTCATATCAAGAGAAAGACATTTCAAAAGTACAATGCTTCAACTGTCAAAAGTATGGCCACTACAGGAATCATTGTCCCGAGCTAAAGAAAATGAAGGAGAAACACGAAGCATCAGTTGCCGAAGAAAAGGAACCTACAAAGAAGACTAAGAATGACAAAAGAGACTTCTTCTTATGAAGGTAACAATACTCTTCTTATTTATTGTACATATCTTGTTTACATCGTCTCTGTACATATTTTGTATATCTATGTCTTGGAAGATAATGTGTTCCAAGAAGAACTATACCTATGGAAGAACAACAAGATAAGGATGGATATCATTAGATAATACACATGATGAAATACAACTATTGCAAGATAAGCAGAATCCATCATGAAGAGACTTACAAGAAGCAAAGACAGAAAGAAGTCAGCAATCAAGAGGAAATTGGAGAAAGACCTATAACACCTTGCAGAAGGTAATGATGATGCAGATGGAAGCATGGACTCTCCTAGATGGAGGGAGATAATTATATATCACCATAAAGAAGAGCATGTATTCATAGATGAAGCAAGTATTAGGAGGGAGCTAATCCTATGATCCATTGAAGATGATAAAATATATATATCCATGATAGCAGACCGTACATGTTCAGTCTGACCTTAGAAGAAGTCTTCTTTGAAGAGAAGCCTTTAAAGTATCCCTGGTTGTCCATCCACATCCGTGATCCTGTGATGGAAGAAAGAAATGGAATATTTAGGGCATGGAATCTATTCCATGGATCCAAGAGCTAAACACAAGGAAGAACATGAAGATTCCAAGAAAGAAGAGAAACCTGAACAACCAGTCATTGTATCGAGAATCACAACACTACCAGCCTAATATGAAAGCAATCAAGCAGAACTGAAAGTTGTGATGAAGAAAAGTATACAGAAGACTTATGAATGAAATCATTGCAAGATCTAGAACTAGAGGTTCTCCTAAATGGAGGGAGAAGACTATGATGATTTCCTGTTCCGGTACACCATAGATACCTCTACATGAGTCATTATATCATCCATAGGTTGGAGTGTTACATCAAGATGAATGCATAGACTGTTCTCTAGAGAAATTGAACAAAGAGCATATGAAGAGCAACCTCAATACCTTGAGGCATACCAGAAAGAGACCCTTTTATATAGATGGAAGAAGATAACTTGGTGAAGAACCTCCAATGCATAGCAGAAGCGTGGTGAATATTCTCTATAACAGAGATATTGTATCAAAATGATTACTCAATAGATCAAATCTCATGATGACAGAAGAAGTGCCACATGGATATGTTCCAATGTTCCAACAATGATATACTTTATTGATCAGAGCTACATGAAGCCTTCAAAGAAGACCGGTACTCCAGAATGAAGTACATTTGAAATCAAGCATTACATTATTCGTGACGAAGTTCAGAAAGGAGAAAGAGGTTCTTCATTAGATATCTCCACAGATGAGCAGATAAACAAACATCTTGGTAAAGATTCTATCCAAGATGAGAGAGTTTGCGTACTCAAGCTGGAGCTCATGGAGACGACTTCCCTATTGAAAAAGGAAGAGATGAATCACAGGTTGGGAGGGAGCACTGATATGTATTGATTTATCGACAGTCATTTTTCAGTTCGAAAAATGGTCCAGGATGAGAAGTTTCCTTTCCAGTTCAGAAAGTAGATTGATATTTCTGACGGACAGCGATTTCCCATTGTGGTTAACATGGGAAATGGTCCACATTGTTGATGTATCATAGACAACGACTTCCCATTGTGGTTAACATGGGGAGTGGTCTAGGGCAATCTCTCTTCTTGAGGGTTACTTAAGAAGACTAGCCCGCCTCGTCGAGCAACGATTTCTCATTATGGTTAACATGAGGAATGGTCTGTTTTGGAGGTTGATATATAAAAGTATTTTCCTCTTGTGGTTAACAGAGGAAATGGTCTGGACAAGCATTCCTTAGGTTTTATACATTCTCTCCAGGGTGCACTTTGATTAGTGTAGGAGGAATGGCCCAGGGTGGGGAATGGTCCAGGCTCAACAATCAGGGACAGGCATTCCTTAGGGTTTATACATTCTCTTCAGGGTGCACTTTGATTAGTGTAGGAGGAATGGCCCAGGGTGGGGAATGGTCCAGGCTCAACAATCAGGGACATGCATTCCTTAGGGTTTATACATTCTCTCCAAGGTGCACTTTGATTAGTGTAGGAAGAATGGCTCAAGGTGGGGAATGGTCCAGGCTCAGAAATCAAGACAATTATTCTTCCTTGCTTGAGAAGAATAGTCCAGACAACTCATCATTGATGTTTTACCTTTTGAGGGCATATATTCTTTCAGATCTCACAGATGTGAATGAAAGATTGGCCCAGATGATTCAGTTTATATCATAACATTGTTTTTGTGCATGTTGATATCAGATGATGGTTATGAAGACTGTATGACAGTAGATGTATACTACTGTGGTGGATATGTTCCACTGTTCGTGGCTATACGTTATTGATCAAGTACTTGTTTGCTACTTGGTGTGGTAGTGTACCAATGGATTGTCATTATGAATAGACACAATTGTGTTCTATTTTTGTTCGATTACCTTGAAGATTGACAACAGTTTGGTAAATAATTATCAGCCAGATGAATGATGAACAAAGATTTTCCAGACAGAAAATGGTTTAGAACATTTACTCTTCTAGATTAGAAGAATGGCTCTTGTATCACTCTGTGGAGTCAGCAACATGTCTGATTACTCAGATAGAGTATGGTTTCAAGAGATGATGCAGCTGATGATGATGATGGTGCTCATGATCTAGTCATGATCTAGTCTATACAACTATGTTGATGCTACCAGGTGAATGGTATGTTTTAGTGCTCAAGACCATTACCTGTAATACCTCCCTAGCTAGGAGAGAGTGTTGATATTATGGTAGCTACGGGATGTATTTACCTCCACGTGTAAACCTAACGAGGATAGAATACTCTGGGAAGCAAGAAGAAACCCTAATGAGTTATCTAATAACCCTAGAATACTTGTCAGCTCAAGAAGATAATTTATATTAGGTTATTAGCCTCCAAGAGAAGAAGTCGGCTATAAATAATAATATATACTGAACAGATAGATACCCAGAATGAGAAGTCGGCCCAGGCAGTTAGCCATAATTAGTATAAATACAGGAGGCCAGTTCTCATTCTGGCAGGCAATCTCAGAATTGTAGAACATCACTTGTGCGCACTGCAGTTGCCCAGTTTTTGCCCAGGTTTGGAGGAGAGTTGTCGTTGCAGCTGCTGCAGCTAGCAGTTATGCTTGGACTATCTCTTGGCTAGGGTTTGGACTATCTGATCATCTCTTGTTAGTACGTTATCCTTGGGGAGATGTGTGCTACTCTTTGTTTATCTATCTAGCCTAGGGTTTGTTTCCGGAGTGACTCTCTGTCAAGGTTAAGGTGCTCAGAGGATGGCTTCGACCTATGGTTGGGTGACAATAGAGATATTGTCAATGGTAAAATGAGCACATCCATTATATTCTAACATTTACAATCCTTAACTAATCCTACAACCAGCTAGCAACACTGTAGTACATGCATAATATTCTAACTATGTGAAAATATATAATAACTAACATATTGCATATGTACTTGAAGCATTATCCAACTATGTGAAAATATATAATAACTAACATGTACTTGAAGAATTATCCAACTATGTGAAAACATATAATAACTAACAATTACATATGTACTTGAAGCATCATGTAGGCTTGTTCTTGTAGTGACAGTCTCCTAACTACAATATCCTAATAAGTAATTTCCATCTTTTCATCAAATTGATTCATTGTTTCTTCTCCCCACCTATCTCCTTTAGATGAGATTTCTATTATCTTTTGAGTTAATGCTACAAACTATTCTAGTTGCACAAATTTAGAACTAGAGTGCAATGAACATTGTAATTTGCCTCTACTATAGCTATTTTCTTCCTTAATTCCAACATTGAACTCATTATCTCAACAATCTAAGTTGTAATCCTCTTCTCAAATTTTTGAATCTTTGAAATTGTATTATAAATATTGGAATGATTACAATGCACTTGTTCTTCATGGATTCTTAGAGCCTGGAAAATTTCTTGAAGTCCCAAAGAGTCCATTGAACATTCAAAGAAACTTGTATGAGAAACAAAGAGACTAGAGACCAATCTTACCTGAATCAATTTCCCACTAGTACTATGCTTGGGCGTGAATCCCAAGGAAGGCACACTCCCTTAGCTAGTTGGATTCTTGGAAGGCTCACTCTCTAAGCTTATTGGAAGAGAAGAACAACTAGGCACAAGTACCAAGGAAGTAGTTGATCAAATCTAGATAACTAGTTGCTAGAAGCTAACTGTAGCTTGACCTATTCAAGCCATCATGTAATAATAAACATCTATATAACACTGCCTCTTATTCTAAATAAAGTGATGGTCATTTTTCTCTCAGTTTTGGTGATAGTATTCATGTTTTACTATTTTAGTTCATTTCCTGAGTATTGTTATTGCAGATCAAATGGTATCAGAGCATTGATCTAAGATTCTTATGCTACAATGAGTTTTAGACATAGATTTTTCTTTTGATGGGCTGCTAGTGCCAACACTCACCCAATATTCAGATCTAGAGGTGTGTTAGGGGTGGCTCCACCGTCCATCTCTCAGGCAGTGTGTTAGGGTTTTCTCCAGACCTCCACTACCTAATCCTTTGTGGTGATTTCCATCTTCATAGGTGCACTCAAGGCTCACCTTGTCCTCTATCTCTTCCAATGCGGTGCATTAGGGTTTTTCTCACTCTCCACTACTTAGTGCTTTGGTTGTGGTGATATTCCACTCCCCCCCTCTTCTCCAGTTCGTGTTAGGGTGCACTAGGGTTTTCCATGCCCTCCCCTCTCTTCCAACGATCCTTCTCAGCATGCACTTGGCTAGGGTTTACTATTGTGCCCTCCCTTTTGGGATCCATATGGTGTGCTTCAGGGTTATATCCAGATACAAGGTTTTGGATCTAGGGTTTTCCCATCGAGATCTAGCTCCCGATCCAAATCCATATTCAGAGGATAGTGCACTCTCCATTCTCAGTTCTCAATTTCTTTAGTATATGAATATACTAAAGTCGTGCAAGGTGTGCGTAGGCTAGGTTGAAGACTTAGACTTTTCCAACCCAAGGAAGCGGTGGAAGAACTTCTATCGCAAGGAGTGCACAGAGTTGGAGTGTTTGGATAATCAAAGATTATTGTGAAGGCCGCAAGGAGTGCGTGCAAGAATCCCTTAGAACCCTTGAGTTGTAGCAAGAAACCAAGCTCAGGAGGAAAGACGCCAAGTTATTTGGCCAGGAGTCTTTGAGAACCTGAACGGATGGTTGGAATTCTCGGAGGGAGAAACACTGATTTTTCGTGGACCATTGAATCTAGTAGATCAATGGAGGGGATAAAACCGAGTGTCTTTCAACACTTGCAAGCTCAGGAGAGATAACAACCATTAGATTCCAAGGAGTGTGAGCCGTCAATTGGGCGCTCTGAAATATCAACATTTCGGGAGTCAAGAGTGTGGAGAAAGTTGTTTTCGGGAATCGCGAGTCGCGAAATCCCAAGAGGAGAAGGAAGAAGCTAGAGTGTTGGATCATGGGGAATCAGGATCATCGATCTGACAAAGCGATAATCATGATTTCAAATTTTGTGAGAAGGGGAGAGGGCCACTTCACAAATCCTCGATACGCGAAATCCCGATGCAATCTGGACCATCAGATCATGGGATAATTGGGACCATTGATCTGTGGAGAGGAAATTTCAGCATTTCGGGTATCGGTAAAAAGGAACAAAGTGACTTTACAAAGTCCCGATATCACGAAACCCGATGCGCCTTTTGGGTTAAGGTTGTGGTCATGTCGGTGGAAATGAGGAGTGGAGGCTCGCATTAGAGTGAATGTTTACGCGAACGGAGCTTAGAAAAGGACCTGTGGTTTATAAGTGTCGAAGGTTCCAGTAGGGACCAAGGAGCCATTTCAGCTTAGGGATTTGAAGATCCAAAGACCGGGAGGTCAAGCGGACCCTGCTGAGGTGGGAGTGTTGCATAAGGTGGTATTAAAGCTAACAACTTTTGTTTTCTGTAGAGGGAAGACAAAGGACAGTTGTGATTTGAATTATGCGTGGATAGATTGAAACAATGTCATCGAGAAGATGTCAAGAGATAACTTTACCTGATCTAGCCGTGGAAAGGAAATGAGAGAAATTCGTGCTTGATTGGATTCTATGGAGACATCATAGAGGAGAACACCTGATACCAGAGATATCAGTGAGGCCAAAAATTAGAACGAAGCTGGAGCTGAAGAAAAAGTTGTAGCCGAAGATGGTACAGATGAACGTCTATTCAAAGTTGTTCCAAGAATAGGTGCTAGGGAAAAAATGGACATCCTGATGTATGAAGGAAACTTAGACATTGAGGAGCTGCTAGATTGGTTTAAACCTCTAGATAAATATTTTGATTATCAGGATATCGAAGAAGATAAGAAAGTAAAGCACATTGTCACTAAACGGCACACAACACTATGGTGGGATGAACTGCAGGTTGACAGGCATTGCAAAGGCAAACAAAGAATTAAAATCTAGGACAGGATGGTCGCCAAGATGAAAGCCAAATTCATACCTAGAGATTACCAAATCAATCTGTTCCAAAGAATACAGAATTTGAGACAGAAAGGGATGACAGTTAAGGAATACACTAAAGATTTTACAGGTTAAACATCAGAGATGGTCATCATGAGAGTGATGATGAAAAAGTCGTCAGATACATGAATGGCTTGAGATATGAGATTCAGGATGAGATGAGCATGGTGAAAATCATAAATGTGGAAGATGCTTATTAGATTGCTTCAAAGGCATAAGTAAAATTGTCCTGAAAGCAAGTTCAAAGGGGCAGAGGTAGAAGTCAAAGCAGAGGCAAAGCAGTTGACCAGGATAGAGTATAGAAGCCCAAGGATGAAGAGAAGAAACTGCATAACCACCTAGAAAGGGAAGGAAGCTCACAAGGAGGACAATATGCCGATAGGAACACTTTTCCTCGAGCAAGAGGAAGTGGAAGAGGCAGAGGAGGTGAAATAAAGTGTTTTGTCCGTGGAAAGGTTGGACACAAATCTTTTGAATGTTCCAATAGAAAAAGGGATGGAGGAGGCGAAGATCACATTTCAAAAACGCAAAGGTGAAATGTTGAGGAAGAAGATGCAGAAGGTGGAAGATCCTTAATGATGAGGAAAATTCTCTTGAAGACGGAGAAAGAGATGGAGAATCCAGTCCAGAGGAACAATTTATTTAGAACTGCTTGTAAGACCAAGGATAGGGTATGCAAGGTGATAGTTGATAGTGGAAGCACGGAGAATTTAGTATCCACAGAGATGGTGGAAAAGATGGAATTTGAGACATTTGCACATCCAAGCCCATACAAGGTTTTGTGGTTGCAAAAAGGACACCAGGTAACAGTCACTAAACATTGTTTAGTTGAATTTAAGATAGGGAGATACAAAGATGATATATTATGTAATGTTATTCCCATGGATGTTGTCATCTTTTGTTGGGGAGGCCTTGGAAATATGACATAAACGTTATTCATAATGGAAGAAAGAACACATACACCTTGGAAAAGAATGGCAGGACGCATATGTTGTTGCCAATTGAGGACAAGAAGGTGAAAGAAGAAACAAACAATATTATACTTCTCATGAGTGGGAAGGAACTTCTTGATGAAGAAATGCAGTTTGTTGTGGTGAGAAAACCTAGAGTCAGCTTGACCAGTACCTCAATAGATGATCTACCCGAGGAGATTCAGGAACTGCTGGAGAATTTCACTCATATAGTGGTGGACGATTTACCTTGTTCGTTACCGCCCATTAGGAGTATAAGCCATCACATCGACCTTATACCAGGAGCAAGTTTACCAAACAAAGCAGCGTATAGGCTGACGCCACAAGAGAATGAAGAAATTAAGAAGCAAGTCCAGGATTTGATGGACAATGGGTTGATTAGAGAAATCTTGAGTCCATGCGTTGTGCCAATAATGTTAAGTCCGAAGAAGGATCGTGGATGGAGAATGTGTACAAACTCGAGGGCTATAAACAAAATCACCATCAGGTACATATATCCTTTACCCAGGATGGATGACTTGATGGATTGCTTGAGTGGAGAAAAGTTTTTTTCAAAAATTGATTTGAAAAGCAGATATCATCAGATTCAAATGAGGGAAGGTGATGAATGGAATACGTCATTCAAGACGAATGAAGGATTGTATGAATGGCTTGTCATGCCATTTGGCTTGACGAATGTGCCAAGTACTTTTATGAGATTGATGAACAAAGTCTTTAAATATTTCATTGGGAAATTTGTAATTGTATATCTTGATGATATACTAATCTTCAGTAAGACCGAGGAAGAACATTTGAGACATTTAGCTTCAGTGACGAGGAGGTTGAAGCAAGAGAAATTGATGATAAATCTGAAGAAGTCATCTTTCATGAAGACATAACTCATTTACTTGGGTTTCGTGATCTCTTCGAATGAGTTGAATATGGATCCTGAGAAGGTAAAAGCAATCAAAGAGTGGCCATCGCCAAGGAATATCTTTGAAGTCAGAAACTTCCATGGACTAGCCAGTTTTTACAGGAAGTTCATAAGAATGTTTTAGTGGAATTTCTGCACCAATGATGGACACAGTTAAGAAAAGACATAAATTTTCATTGGACAGAGGAGGCAGAGAAAAGTTTCAAATTGTTAAAGGAGAAGATAACTGGACAACCAGTTCTGGTTCTGCCAGATTTTAGTAAAACATTTCAAGTGAGATGTGACGCAAGTGGATTTGCGATTGGAGCAGTCTTAAGTCAAGACAATAGACCGGTTGCATACTTCAGTGAGAAGTTGAATGATGCCAAGAGAAATTATTCCACATATGATAAGGAGTTTTATGCAGCCATACAAGCGTTGAAGAAATGGAGGCACTACCTGGTTCCGAAAGAGTTCGTTTTGTATAGAGACAACCAGGCCTTATAGTTTATAACCAGATAGGAAAAACTGAACCAGAAGCATGCAAAATGGATTGAATTTATGCAGAACTTTACTTTTGTTATAAAGCATATTTCTGGAAATGCTAACAAGGTTGTTGATGCATTGAGTAGGAACTGTTTGATTCTGCAGGAGTTTCGTGTGAAGACCTTAGGTTTTGATAGCCTTAAGGACATGTACAGAGATGATTCAGATTTCAAAGACACTTATGAAGCATGTGAGAATCTTGTTCTGAGAGATAGAAGCCAATGGATTGAATATTTAATTCAGGATGGACTATTATTTAAAGGAAATCAGTTGTGTATCCCAAAGAGTTTTATGAGAGAAAACCTTTTGAAAGAAAAACATAGTGGAGTATTGGTTGGACATTTCGGCCATGATAAAACATTTACGCAACTGAACAATTTGTATTATTGGCCAAGAATGAGGACAGATGTCAAGAAGTTTGTGAACAGGTGTAGAATTTGCCATCACACAAAGGGGAAAAGACAAAATACAGGGTTGTATCAACCATTGCCAATACCAGAGAGGTCGTGGGAAGCGATAAGCATGGATTTTGTGTTAAGACTGCCAAGGACATAGAGAGGTTGTGATTCCATATTCATGGTAGTCGAAAAATTCTAAAAAATGGAACATTTCATTCCATGTCAAAAACCAGTGATGCAACACACATTGCAAATCTGTTTTTCAAAGAAGTTGTTCGACTCCATGGCTTACCCAAGAGTATTGTTTCAGATAGATATACCAAATTTGTTGGTCATTTCTGGAGGACACTATGGAAGAAGTTGGGGACAAATTAATCTATCTTTTAGCTCAGCATATCACCCTCAGACAGATGGATAGACTGAGGTAGTAAATCGAAGTTTGGGGGACTTATTGAGGAGTTTAGTAGCTGAACACCATAGTCATTGGGATCAGATTATACCGCAAGAAAAATTTTCATATAACAACTCACCTAATCGGAGCACAGGACAAAGCCCATTCCAGATAATGTATGGAATGCAGCCAAGAGGAGTATCTAAGTTGAGAGACTTAGAGAAGAATGAGTTCAAAAGTGTTGGAGTGAAATATTTTGTAGCAGAGATGCAGGAACTCCACAGTAAGATCAAAGAGCGGTTGCAGAGTTCCAACCAAGCATACAAGCGCAGAGCAGATCAACACAGAAGAGGGCTTCAATTCGAAGTGAGATATTTGGTCTCAGCACATCTAAGTAAAGAAAGGTTCCCAAGGGGAACATATAACAAGATGAAGATGAAAAAGATAGGGCCGTGTAAAATATTGCGGAAATTTGAGGCAAATGCTTATGAGATAGAATTTCCAGATGATGTGGGCATATCACCCATATTTAACGTAGCAGATCTATACCCTTAAAGAGCAGATGAAGCAAGAGGATAAGAGTATCAAAATGAAGTTCAATGGGTCAAGCATATGCCTATAGCTGAAAAACCATAGATGGAAAAGATCATTGATCGGAGAGTTGGTAAGAAGACCTGGAGGAAGACATATTTTGAATATTTGGTAAAGTGGAAGGGACACCCAATTGAGGATGTCAGTTGGGAAAGCAAAGAAGATATCCAGAAACATGGACAGATGGTGCAGGAGCTCATGGACAGGAGTCCATGAGTTTTTCAGCCAGAGGACTGTGATGCAGGCGGAGGACAGATGGATACGCACCAATGCACATTGTGAAGACGTTTGAAATTTGAAAGATGAAACATTAATGTAATAGCTGGGATGATGTAATTGTTCTTAAATGTTTTGGGGATTGTAATGTAGATATTGAGTGTTCCTCTCATCTGTCGGTTGGAGGAATTTAATATAATAAATGTAAATTAGTTGTAGACTTTAATCTCGATAAGATAGCTTAGAGTCGTAGGAGGTAAAACTCAAGAAAGGTCCCTCGTAGATGTATTGTATTGTATTTCTCTTTGTAAGAGCAATAGAAGCTGTATAGAAAGAAAGCATAGGAGAACATAGAAGAACAGAGATTGTAGAAGTTGTTTGAGCAGATATTTGTTGCTATAGAACCATGTACATAATCACTTGAATTAATATAAGAATGATTTGATTCAAGCTCATGGTGTTGTTATGGTTACTGTTTGCATCTATTGAATGGTATGTTTACAGTTTACTTACATGCTCTATTATGAATTTGTTTCAATGCCTTATGTGTATGATTTCATGTTGAATATATGAAGTACGTGAGAGGGAGAGTACGAGTTTCAATTTCTTATTGTCTCGAGAATTCCTGCAAGGAGTGCAGTGAAAGTTTGCAAGGAGTGTGTTGACAAGATTCTGAGTTTTACCTCAGAAAATCTTAGGAGAGATAGAGTTGTTCTTATACCAACATAAGTGAAAATATAGCACAGAGCCATGCAAGATGTGTGCAGGCCAAGTTGAAGTCTTAGACTTTTCCAACCCAAGGAAGCGGTTGAAGAACTTCTGTAGCAAGGAGTGTGCAGAGTTGGAGTGTTTGGATAATCAGAGATTATCGTGAAGGCCACAAGGACTACATGCAAGAATCCCTTAGAACCCTTGAGTTGTAGCAAGAAACCAAGCTCATGAGGAAATATGCCAAGTTATTTGGCCAGGAGTCTTTGAGAACCTGAACGGACGGTTGGAATTCTCGGAGGGAGAAACATCGATTTTTCGTGGACCGTTGGATCTAGTAGATCAGTGGAGGGGATAAGACCGAGTGTGTTTCAACACTCGCAAGCTCAAGAGAGATAACAACCATTAGATCCTGAGGAGTGTGAGTCATCGATTGGATGCTCTGAAATATCGACATTTCAGGAGTTAGGAGTGTGGAGGAAGTTGTTTTTGGGAATCATGAGTTGCGAAATCCCGATAGGAGAAGGAAGAACCTGGAGCATTGGATCACGGGGAATCAGGACCATCGATCTGACAAAGTGGTCATCATGATTTCAGATTTCAGGAGAAGGGGAGAGGGCCACTTCAAAAATCCCCGATATGCGAAATCCCAACACGATCTGGACCATCAGATCATGGGATAACCGAGACCGTTGATCCGTGGAGAGGAAATTTTGTCATTTCGGGTATCAGTAAAAAGGAGCAAAGTCACTTTACAAAGTCCCGACATCGCGAAATCGATGCACCTTTTGGGTTAAGGCTGTGGTCACGTCGATGGTCATGAGGAGTGGAGGCTTGTGTCTGAGTGCATGTTCGCACAGACGGAGCTTAGAAAAGGACTTGTGGTTTATAAGTGTCGAAGGTTCCAGTAGGGACCAAGGAGCCATTTCGGGTCAGGGATTTGAAGATCCAAAGACCGGGAGGTCAAGCAGACCCTGCTGAGGTGGGGGTGTTGCGTCAGAAATACTAGGGCCAATTCCCCATAGTGTGTGACGTCAAGGTTAAATTCCTTGACATGTCCTCATGTGCTCTCCACGAGGCACATTGGGTTATAAGCCCAAACCCACTTATCCCTTCCTTGATAAGTGTCCCACTTATCCCTTCTCAGATAAGTGTCCTCACAGATCAACTCAACTCTGTCACAAAGGAGTACGATCTGGAGAATGTTTTAGGAAGTTGCATGCATGAACACTCCCTCTCAGCGAGGGAGCCATTCTCTACCACGCCAATTCTTCCATGGAAGTACTCAAACTTCATCCTGGTAAGGGGTTCGGTAGGAACATCAACAAACTGCTCATCTGTATTAAGATACTACACCGGTATTTCCTTCCTCTGTAACATGTCTTAGATGAAATCCCGCAAGAAGTCTTTGAAGCCTCACTGCTTCCATGACTCGCATTATTAGCTGTGATATATTTTTCCTATGCAGTACTGAATTCTATAGAAGTCTGTTTATATGAGTCCTGACTTATCTCGAGTTGAAGAAACACCCTCTGGTGCCATTTATTTCAACTTCACTCTCTTCCTGGTCAGAACTGTATATCTCTATAGCCTCTCTTCATATCCTAAGACATGTCCAACTATACCACACTGGTACACTCTCTACTACAAATTACTCTGCTCAAATCACGAGCTTGCTCAGGGTACTTACCACAAAGAACTGTCTGGCTCTTTTCTTGAGAGTAGGTCCTCCACTCTCTCTGCAGTTACTCCCTCTGGGATTCTACAACTACTCCCTCTATGAATCTGTAACTTCTAAGCACTGAGACTGAGAGTATCTTCTCTACTTTGTAAGAAACTACCCTCCTTTGGCGTTGCTCTCTGTGGAATTGGCTCCTCCACTCTCTCTCTCTGCAATTGCTTCCTTTGCAGTTTCTCTATATAGAACTGAGAGCGGCTCAATAATTTCTCCCTCTGGGGCTGGAGGTGACTCCTCCTCTATCTCTACTCCCTTTGACACTAAAGGTATCTCTTCCTCCTTCTCTGGAGGTAACTCAATATCTAATCCCTCTGGATGCAGTACTGCATCCCTCTCTGGGAGTGCCTCTACATACACTAGAACTATTGTCATGCCTACTTCCTTAACATCGCATGGCTTGACTCGTGTACTGTGATTGCTACAACTGCTTCCTCTGAGTCTCATATTGTATATTCCTCCATCACATGGTCCATCACCATATCTTGCATTCATGGTCACTGGAAATTTCTCTGCTATTTGGCATGGTCTTGTAATGGGAGGTACATTGCTCCTAGAGATTACATGTCTTTGAGCATCATTTTTTGTGATGTCACTCCATGACATCATGTTTGGAAGGTCTTACCCTCCATGTATGATTCTTTGCATGAGCTAGATGACTCCCCTTGAGTCTTGACTTCAAAATAGATCACACTACCTACCATGTGATCTCATTTTCCACTAACCAGGTCACCCTTCTGGAGACTACACCAGAAAGAGAGAAGATCAAGTGGACTGATATCCTTTTCTCTTTCATTGCTTACACACTAGCAATATTGATGGCATGCATAACATTTCTTACTACAGTCACTGATGTCATGAGAAATTGAATTCAATGATAGTCTCACGCAACTTTGATTGTCATTGTGAATCAACGTAGGCCCAAGAATTTAACCAAATAAATCTTGCAAGGAGCTTTCAAATCCATATTTATTCACAGATTGCCACACTAGTTGTTATGTACTCTACCTCTATTGTACTGAGTGCTACAAAATTCTTCTTCCTGCTACGCCAAGAATTCATAGAAGAACCCAAGCTAAAGAAACACCCTAATGTTCTCTTTCTATCTAATGCAATAACCACACAACATTACTTCTCCACTTGAGAAGTATCTGAGTCCATCGATAACATCTTCCCAAACCACGAACTAGGACGAGTTCCGGTTGAAATATTATGAGCCCAACCAAGCTCTAGAGGAAGGCTTCCCAACCTATAGTTCAGAGGATGCCCACCTCTTCCTCAGAGGCGGTAGAATAAGTAAAGGTAGGTTTGCTTGCTTGTAGGTTTCAGTCATAGCCCAGATTATTGCCTTACAACTTTGACCGTACCAATTGCTTTAGGTACTTATTACTCGCCTACTACTATCTAGCAATAGAAGAAGCATGAGACCATGTTCAGCTAGCACATTATCAGTCTAAGTATCAATCACTAGCTCTAGATGCCTCCACCTTTGGCTTGATATCACCTTGATCTTATTTCTCTTTCTCGGTAACAGCTTCAACCAGACCAGTTGCTTGTCGATATGGATTATAAAACCCATCCCATGAGAAACACGAGGTCAAGATCCATCCTAATAGAAGCATGAGAGGTACGATAACTATATCCTCTTCCAAGAACTCATTCTAAACCTTTTATTGGGTCGGCTTTATTTGCTCCAAAAATTCGTTCAATCAAAGTAAATATATACTTTCCCTTTGGGTGGATAACACCCAGTATGATCCCTCACTATCGTTTGGTCAAAGTTATTCTTTTGGTTGACATGAACCCGTATCCGTATCCCTTTCTTGGTTCGGTCAATCCTTTCATTTTAAGGAAGAATGCTTTAAATTGCCTACTTATAAATTAATAAATTAATAGGGTGCCAGAGAAATGGGCAGTTTGGAAAGGAAGGACATAACGGAAGTGTGTCTCTACATGGCCGGATTCACCTACGCTACCCGCATCCATCCATCTAACTAATTAGGTAAATAGGTTGGGATAATTTTTCCATCTATAGCACATCGCTTCAGTCCGGACAAACAATAAGGGAAAGAAACTATTGGTTGGGATACAATGTATGATCCCTCCCTAGTAGAACGCCCTATCTTGGGGACAATCATCTCCTATATTCAACTCAGTCATTATTACTTCCTCAGTTGGTCTGGTGGCTAATTTATTTGATTGGATTGGTTTAGACTCGCATTTGATTGGAAATGGAATCGAAGCCATGGGATGACCGACCCAACCCGCTTGCTTTTATTTAGTTAAGAGATGTCTTAACCTCCGTGAAAATTCCCCTAATCGTAAGTCTAACCTTTTTATTGGGAGCCAACCCATATCCCTTCCTTTTAACTTAGTCAGTGAGTTCTTTAGGTAAATTTGATTGGGCTTGATTGATTGGAGTGAAGATAGACTTGGTTACCAATGCTATTATATATGTACTTATGCTTTTGGTTTTTTATTGAATTGTATGTGTAGATTATGTGTGGATGAGGGAACGTTAAGTTGGCTCATCCTACTTGTATTATTATATACGTAATTATGCCGATATCTGGCTTGTTATAAAAGGTGGGGCTTGAGGCATTTCGTTAGGTCCATCATTTAGTTCCTCGCCTGACCTATCATATTATATATGCTATTATGCTTTAGATCTTTTTGAGTGACTCGATCGACCTCATTGATCCGATCTTCGTAGATGTCACACACCCACTACGACATAATAGATTTTTCGCCTTTTTCTTTCTCTTTCTTTATCGAGGGACAGAGTCCCTGAATTCCTACGAGGTCCTAGCATAGGCTAGGTCTTCCGATCAAGACCTTCACTAAATCAATCCACTGGTTCTTTCATTGAAAATCCGTGGTGTACAACTCAAATACCAAGCGCAGGCTTCACCTCCAGGTGATCATCGGTTATGACCCCGGGCTAAGCCAAGGGGCGCCTTTCACATTTCCTGACTCATCGATGCCTGAGAGTCGAGTCTTTCAACTCTTCAAACCCCGAAACCCGAAATCCTATTCACACTAAGCCGACTCGGAGTTTCACATACCAGGTCTTCGCGTACCGGGATTTCGCAACTTGCGAAGACGAGGGGTTCATACCCTTGGGTTTCCTGGGTGCCGAAACGCCAAAATCAATTCACACTACACCGCTTCGGGATTTCACATACCGGGTTTTTGTGATGTACGAAGACCAAGGGTCTCGCACCTGGGTTTCCCGGGAGCCGAAACTCCGAAGCCCATTTATGCTAAGCTCTTTTTGGGGTTTCACATGTTAGGATTTCGCGATGTGCGAAGACAAGGGGTCTCACACCTGGGTTTCCTGGGAGCCGAAAGTCCGAAGCCCACTTATAATAAGCTCTTTCGGGGTTTCGCAGGTTAGGATTTCATGATGTGCGAAGACGAGGGGTCTCATACCTGGGTTTCCCGGGAGTCGAAACTCTGAAGCCCATTTACACTAAGCTCTTTTCGGGGTTTCACATGTCGGGATTTCGTGATGTGCGAAGATGAGGGGTCTCGCACCTAGGTTTCCCGGAAGCCGAAACTCCGAAGCCCATTTACACTAAGCTCTTTTTGGAGTTTCACATGTCGGGATTTTGCGATGTGCGAAGACGACGGGTCTCGCACCTGGGTTTCCTGGAAGACGAAACTCCGAAGCCCATTTACACTAAGCTCTTTTCGGGGTATCACATGTTGGGATTTCGTGATGTGCGACGATGCGAGGTCTCACACCTGGGTTTCCTGGAAGCCGAACTCCGAAGCCCATTTACACTAAGCTCTTTTTGGGGTTTCACATGTTGGGATTTCGCGATGTGTGACGACGTGGGGTCTTGCACCTGGGTTTCCTGGGAGCCGAAACTCCGAAGACCATTTACTTCGCGACAGGGGCAAGGTAAGCTCACGGATTTACTACAATGGTAGTCTTTTCAAGGGACTCACTCCGACTCTGGAAGATGAGGGTACTTTCCCAAAAAAAGTGCCTTTGGGAGGACGAACCGGGGCATAGTATGAGTCAAGTTAGATGGGTCAATCCTCAGGGAAACAGACTCGTATCCTAAACTCATACATTCTATACATTAACCGATTTGTAGTTATATCAGTATAAGCATGCATCCATTACTTCCAATCAAAACACAAGGCAAACACTTCTATACAGAAACTATTTACGAGCGTATAAAATGAGCATGCGATCGTGACATTCAATTCCAAATGCAAGACATAACACTTAACAGAAATTTTGGACGTGATGCGAATGCTGAGAGGGGTGCTCATTTCCACCCAACCGTAGGCTTAGTGATTCCAACCGGATTTACCACTATCCACCCCCGAGCTAGACCATGATACTTTGAGACTCAGTCTCCTACTTCCAGCTCAATGGAATTCAAGGAGGAAGGTTACTCCCCTTCTCCTCTGTTCATGACTCTTTGTATTTTCAGAGTTCCTCTGATTCTCC
>ML784922.1:135905-151040 GCA_009831015.1 Picea engelmannii | reverse complement strand
TGTGTGTGGCACGAATTTCCTTGTCCGTGGTTAGGTCTGAGAGCTTCTACGGATGGGCGGTTTGCCCCCATCCCCTCATTTACTCTTGAGGAGCCTCCCCACCTACCATCCTTGTGGGTAATTCATTCCAGGGTCAGAGAGTGAGCTTTGGTTTCCAAGCACATACAAACCAGTACGGTTTCAGTTCGGTGGAAGTTAACGTAGCCATTTCCGACCCCTTCCACCAACTCTCATCAACCATCATGGTCTCTTTCAACACATCCCCCTCCCAACAATCATGCGGGACATATTCATGATATAATTTACATTCATCGACCTTTTATACAAAGGTTTGTCAAATCCAACATTCACATCTTTGAGTTTTCCATAGTTCTTGGCCAATATAGTTATTTTTAAAGACTGGGGGAAACAGGGTGTTACAGTAGATACCTACCTTTTCTTTATCCGATCACCTTCTCTTCCCTAGCATCTTTCCGACATGATCAGGGGAATAAGAATTCTGTGGTTTAGAATTTCAAGTATGAATTAAAGCAGTATAGACAAACCACCACAACATATGTGGCAACATCCACAAACATGGCTTCTATCCAGAAGCAATTGGAAAAGGAAGAAGAGGGGCTAGCCCAGTTGCAATCATAGTCCCCGTCTTAAATACTTCGCATTCCAATTAGGTTGTTGAGATTATAGAAAGAAGTCAATAAAAAGGTTCTTGTATTATCGAAGGCAGTCAATTCTTTGTCTACAACTATAAAAGCAAGCTTTTGAAACTGAAATGAATTTGTCATTAAGCCATATCAATGCCATAAGTTGGCGGTAGAGTAAGCTAGAAATGACCATACATGTAGGAGGTGACAGGGGTGCAACATATAAGGGATATAAATAGGATATCCAAGCCTTGAGTTTGAGTGATCATCTACCTAGAGGCAGGGAAGTAGGAGAGATGTCAGGAAAGTCAATGGAGTAAAAGAAAGTGGGAGTCAGTGCCCTTTATAAATGAAACTTTCTTAATCCGGCATGGTTTTCAATTTGTTGATAACCATTCCATCATTGAACCGGGCGCCTAATCTAATTGGAAGCGAGTACATTTCAAGCTATCTCAATTTTGAATGTATGACTTTTTCCAGTTATTGGGAAAGAGTAGACCAATAAGCGTTAGAGAGAGCATGTCAATAAGCAGGTACTGAAGCTACTGTCGTTTTATCCAGAGCACCTCTTGATCCGTTGCACTCTTTCAGTCGGTCGTCGTTAGAAGCTTGATCCTGCGTTCCCTCTTGGGCATATCCTCCTTCTACGTAAGGGGTCGTCTTCCCACCATAACGATGAGCATAACCGGAATCGATTGAACCGGGATTCGTAAAAGCAAGCAAGACTTGGTAGAACGAGAATTCGAAGCATAAAAGACAGCAACAAGCTTAAGAGCAGAAAATAAGGCTTTTATGATTGAGCTAGAGGAAGTGATAAGACTTGAAAATGCGGATTGAACAGAACCAGAATTAGAAACCAAACTAAAGGCGCACTGCCAACTCCGCCTTCTCCCTACGTTTCACTCGAAGAACCGAGGGAGGGACTCAAAAAAAGACACTGACTTCTTTGAGTTGAGAATGAATGAGATGGTTAAAAGAATGATGGTGTTGTAGCCCAATCTAACCTCTCTATCTGATTCAAGGCTAAGATATTTAGAACAAATACAGTGGATAGACGTGTTTAGTTTGGAGGTCGAGTCTCCTTCCTACCCCATCTATAGCGAGCAGGATAAGCGAACATGATATATCTATTATTCCATGGGTTGAGGTGATACTAATCTCACATTTCTCGAGTGGGATCTCTAATTCTCGAATGTATAGTCCTCCCTGTGCCATATGGCAGAATCATTTCTTAAGGTAGAACGTCTAACTACGTGAGGCAGGCCTAATACCTAATACATGGGGTGGACTCTTTAATAAGCTAGTTGACTTATGATTAACTAGTATAATAACATGGGCTAATATCTCACTTAATTAAGGTAGGAAAGCTTACTTATATGAGACGGTATATAATTCATGAAATGTGAGGTAGGCAAGCTTATTTGATGGGGAAGAGGGCCCAAATAAGCATGGGAGGAGTTACGATGCGGGAATTGAAAAGGGATTCTACTAGGTTCTTTTTGAATCGAGGAGGTAGGTGGGGCTCTTGTGACTTGCAATGCCATATTTATTCTTCTCAAGCAAACAAAACTAACTTACCTTCGATAAAACCCTTTATTTCCCCAAACCACCCCTTGAGATTTCTTCAACAACTCTTCTCCTGAGTGGGAAAGGTACAGTGATTCCTGAGACCAATCTGTAATAATTCTACCTTCTCCCTCCTAAGATTATAGATAGAGGGATTTCAAAGGTCGAGGGTCTTATATGAATCATTATGAATCGTTATTACGTATATAATAATAAGACTAATGAGTCAAGTCTATTAGATACAGTAAAGTACATGTCGAGTACCTATTATTATTATCGTCACTAGCAGGCCTAGAATTTGATGGGATACAACCCGTCTTTTGTCCCTCAACCCATATTTGACACGTGGTTTAAAAAATCAAACTTCATCACTGACTGGAATTCAAATTATCTACCTGTCAATTTGACGTGTGATCGCCTTGAGTAGTCATCAAAAACTCTAATGGGTATACAGTATAACATAGGGCTAGGTAGTAGGGTTAGCTTACTAGGTAGTAGGGCCTGGTCAAGATGTGGAAGCTGGGTTATAACTTATACGTATTTGCAGGGAAGTTAGTGAAAGTAGTTGTATATAATTAAATGCAATAAATTAATCCCTGCTCCCGTGTCACCACAATATACATTAACTAATAAATTGTTTCTGAGGGCTGAATCTCGATGGTAGCTACTAGCGTAGCTCCAGCCTCTAATGTATTGATAAAACTTAATTGTTAATAGTTATGATGTTATTTGTTACAGGATTTGCAACCTTCTCATATGGGTTGTGGAGCGGCGAGCCTACCCTTCAGCCCATCAACTCATCAAATATACCTGGACCCCAGTCTCTGTGGGAGGGTGGAGCGCTATTGGAATTTGGTGCTCGAGGAAGAAAGAAGTGGACTGTGGAGCAACGAGCCTACCCTTCAACCCATCAACTCATCAAATATACCTGGTCTCTGTGGGAGGGTGGAGCGTTATTGGAATTTGATGCTTGGGGAAGAAAGAAGTGGATTGTGGAGCGACGATCCTACCCTTCATCCCATTAGCTCATCAAATATACTCGGTCTTTGTGGGAGGGTGAAGCGATATTGGTGCTCGGGGAAGAAAGAAGTGGACTGTGGAGTGGCGAGCCTACCCTTCAGCCCATCAACTCATCAAATATACCCGGTCTTTGTGGGAGGGTGGAGTGCTATTGGAATTTGGTGCTCGGGGAAGAAAGAAGTGGACTGTGGAGCGACGATCCTACCCTTCAACCCATTAGCTCATCAAATATACCCGGTCTTTGTGGGAGGGTGAAGCGCTATTTGTGCTCGGGGAAGAAATAAGTGGACTATGGAGTGACGAACCTACCTTTCAGCCCATCAGCTCATCAAATATATCTGGTCTCTGTGGGAGGGTGAAGCACTATTGGAATTTGGTGCTCAGGGAATGTGGCAGATATTACACTCTTCGCTCAACTGGTAAGCCTCACATTGTCGTTTGTTATATCCATCCAATATTTCTCTAGTTGCAATAAAGTTTTCTTTGGGTTTTGGAAATATTTCTCTCGGTACCATCTTGCAATGATTTTCTTGGATCTTTTTAATATTAGGAGTGGCAGTTATGGGAAGGAATTCCAGATCAAATTCTCTGAGATGAATAATAGAATAGCTCGCTAGCTTTTAGGCTGGTAGGTCTGGCTCTTGAACGATGCATATTGTATTAGTTGGGAATGAAATAACCAATAACAAGAGGACAACTCCACCGCCTTACTTCTAAAGTGAAAAAGCAAATAATTGACCTACCTTTATGAGTAAACCTCTTACCTGAGTATTTTTCATAAGGGGTACAATGGTTATAAACTTATATCAGGGTATGAAATCGGATTCCATCTAGGGCGTATTCAATCTCAAGGAGGAAAATACAACCCCTATTTAATCCCACCCGTGGGAAATTCCCTCCTATCGGCCTACTTTTTTCATATGGTTTCACACCCTTACCCTGCTATTGCCAAAGAAATATTGATTTCCTGGTCAGTGAACGGAGCAACAAGAGAGAAAGCTTCACGTTATCAATGGGACATCGGGGAATCCTCTGTGAACAGATTATCCCTTTTGATGCTTGAAGGCTAGACCATAAGGCCTACCGCCTACCTATTCTATTATTTGGAACGGATAATGGTTATGGTGAACCGTGAGCTATTAATAGACCTCGGATTTAAGGAGGGTCTCTCTTATTTCGAACCTTGTAGTTGTTATCCTTTATTTTCCTTGTCTATCATCAATAGTCCTGTCCAACTGTTAGTTATCTTAGTGACGGTCAGTCCAACCTCCAGATGTAATATGGTTGTATAATAGATTCACTAGATTTTGTGCTTATCACCAAATTTTCAATTTACTATTGTTCAATTAAAAAAAAAAGTGTGTCCTTGATTCAAAAATTGGAGAGGCGATGCATTTGTTGAGATTGATTACATTTTACTTCACTATTCAAATACCCTATAGGTCTACCGTCTACCGTCTATCATAAGTTAAACCCCATCAATTTATCGGTAACTACTTTCCACCGTGAGTTAAAGATTTGAAAACTTGTGCCACCCAACTTGATAAGGCATGCAACACAAGTGTAAATTGACAGGTGAATCGTGAAAGTAGTCCTTGTTAAAAGTAGTCTGATTAATTCAGGTTAAAGCAATCCTCTGTTGACTCAGAGCGTTGAGCATTGGCGCGACCATGGGAGTCTCGAGTGAACTTCAGCTTTGATAAACCCTACGATTTCCACCACCTTTGAACAATGCAAAATATATTTGTTTTGAGTAAGGAAGGTATAGTTAATATGAACGAAAGATGGAATACAAATTTTTAAAGGAGGTTTAATAGTGATAAAATATATTTGAAAAGATTATTATTTTTATACAATTTATCACTCAAGTTGAAAAAGTAGATTTACTTTCTAATGAATCAACTATATATTTTAAAATATATATAATTAAACAAGCACCATCAAATATATATAATTAAACAACCACCGTCACTTTACAATTAACTAATCATTAAAATTAAAATACCAATAATTATCACTAACAAATGCAACTATACTATATTGAAAACTAAAAAACTCAATCACACGATCTTGAAAATTGAAAATACAAAGAGTTTTTGAGTCTTACATATACATCGTTTTCCTGAGCCACACATCATTGGGTCTATAATGTTCAATGTAGGTTCTAGCCTCCAGTCTCGGCATACTTCTATGCCAAGGATATTTGAGAGCTTATTCGACCTGAAAATAAAATTTCCAAAGTTTTAGAACAACACTAAAATATCGAATATATTATTATATTGCAAATGGACACATTGAAATTTTTTTTTTCCTAATCCCTTTTATGGGACAATGTCTTCAATACGCCCAAGTTCCAACTCTATATCATCATTAATGTGAAATTTGGATAGCAGGACTCTAAGAATAAAGAACCAACGATATTACATACCTCTCCCCAAATAATCTTTTTCCTGTTATCTATTCTTCTCCTGTAGGGGTGGTAGGGTTGGTAGTTCTCTCTTATGTGGTAGCTCTTTCTTCTTTGCAGGGGTGGCAGCAGTGGTTGTGAGCGGGACTCATTTATTTCTATTTACAGATCTCTAGCCAGCTCCGATGAGATCGCTGTGAGGATAGGGGCTCTAGTGTTTAATATTATTTACTATTATGATTTATTGGTCCATAGTTTGAAAAAATAATAATTCTTGAGATATTGAAAATTCAATTGTTTGATGTGTGTCCTCATGCTCACATTTCCAAGCCAATCTTTCACCTGACAACATTTGAACATTTGTGATTGTTTTGCACATGCACCCTATATACATTTTGGTCTTATTGTTGTTCAAATCCTTGATTTCTAAATGGTCTCTTGTTTCCTTATTTTGGTTATCTTGATTTGTCAAAGCTTCATTGGTTTCTTGGGTTGCTACGTCAATTTCGCCAAGAGTTTTATGGTGTATTTATGGGATTTACAAGAATTGAATATGTTTAGGTTTTTAGGTTATGCATTTGCTTCATGGATTTTGATGTTTTTTCAATCTTGTTTTATTTTTGTTAATGCTTTTTTTTTTAAATTGTGAAAATTGTCGATACTTTACTCGTATGGTTTTTCGTAAAGGATGAACCAGATCACCTGAGTTCGCTGGATTTCTAATATTACCTAGTAGTCCATCATCAACATCTTGGCCCCCATTTCCTTCTAATAAAATACTTTTCTCTCTTTGATTGTTGCATATTCATTATTCTCTCTGTAAAAGACCCACCACATATGCATGCACTCTGTTAGTCAATTGTTGCATCAAATAATAACACAGGCCCGATTAAATGAAGAATAACGAGGTTGTTAGTGCCTTTGGAATATCTATTAATCGTTGCCTTTTCTTGACCATGAACTCTGGACAAAGGCATTGCCTTTTCTTGACCATAAACTCTAGACAAAGGCCCTTTACATGAAATCAATTGACAATCAGTTTACATGACAAATAAACAAAATAGAACATTATCAAAGATAGAAACAATTCTATCTTTGAAAATATAAATAAAGAAGCTATACAATACTCACACGAAATAGGTTATTATCAATATGAGAAATTAATAAATTAAATTATAAGTTGTGTTCGCTTTTATTTAAAAAAACTGGATATTTTTCAAGTATTACATTTAATCTCAATTTTTCATGATCGTGTTTACATATATCCTATATAAATTGAATTGCATTTAATATATAAACTGGTAGTACACATTTAGTTTAATAAAGGGATACATATTTTGTCTTTTTAAGACTTTCCTCTTTCAATACATCTTCTAAGAAATATAATGGCAGCTGTAAGCATATCAAGACTATTATCATAAATAATAAATGCAATAGATAGATAGGGACAAGAGGTTCCAGGCCCAGAGAGATGACATTGACTTCTTGCATTTATTCCTTTAAAAATACACCAGTAATTCTCTGTATTGCGTGCTTCACTGAATATCCCTATGTAAACAAAACAAGCATCATGAAGATTTGGCATAAAATCTGGATACATACATGAGGACATAATATTTAGTCTTTGCATACAAATGGATATCTTCTTGTGGACTGTAATATTTTTCAACTCTTAGTTTCTTTCTATGGTGAAATGCCATTTCTCATGTTAAATTGTTTTCATGTGAAGCAAGCTGGTTGAATATACAAAGAGTTAAAGGATTGGTTTGTATTCATTACAATATCCTACAACTATCCAGGTATAATATCCAAAACCATTTTAATGGATATGTCTTGGTATATGTTTTTTTGGAAGCATATGTTTAAGTTTTTTTTCAACATATATAATTAATAATAAATTTTAATTTAGATATTGAGAGTCATAAATTTTAATAGGTATTGATTCTTATGTTTATAAATTTTTTAACTATAGAAAATATTTTTTATTTTTTTATAGACAAGTATAGTTGAATATATGGTTTTCTTTGGGACATGCGTGAGTTGACTTTTGGGTTTCACCTATTTCTTTTATATAGTTGGATACACTCTCACAAATGTCTCAAAAAAGAAAAATGCAAGCTACAATTGGAGAAATGTATGGATGGATAAAAGAAAAAACTTCTAAGACTCAAAACCCTTCAAGTGAAGAGATCCATAATCCTCAATTGGAACAACAATTGCATGAAATTTTTGGAAGTTTGTCTGAGGATGATCTTAATAAAGAAACAAATGAAGTTGAAGAAGATGATAACAATCAAGAGAAAATCGAAGAGCAAACAAAACAAAAATTTCGTATGGAATGGTTAGATAAGTTTGATTGAATTATATGAGGCATGAAGACACAATCACTATGAAATGTAGTTATTGTGAGAAGTATAGGATGAGTGGACCATGGGGTTTAGGGAATGGTTGTACCACATTACAACATAATGCTCTTGTTACTCATGAAAAATTATAGGTACATAAAGATGCTAAGGGAAGATGGATTAATGAATTAGAAAGAAAGATGAAGCCAATTCGAGATCATATTAGGAAGATGGAAGATGAAAATAAGGAAAGAGTGATTACCACAATGAAAATATCATATTTTGTGTGCCAAGAAGATTTATCTTTATCAAAGTATGAAAAACTTTGCAAATTTCTCATGGATTGAAAAACACCATATATGCCAAAGTCTCAAGACTCAAGATTACTCTTCATACACGAATCATAAATTTGCAAATGATTTTATATATTGCATATCAAGACATCTTGAACAGATTCAGACAAAAAATATGTTGGAAAGTCCTTTCTTTTCATTAATTGTTGATGAAATCATTGATCGCATCTTAGAGCAACACCTCGTTGTTTATGCAACTTATTTAGATTCAAAGGGTCTTGGGCCACCTATTTCACAGTTTATGAAACTCAAGAATGTAATACATGGAAAAGGAAAAACAATATATGACAGTGTTAGTGAATTAATAAATGTTAGAGGACTTCAGTATAAAAAATTGATAGTTGTTTCTATGGATGGAGCTTCAACAATGATTGGACATGAAAATGGCTTTGTTTCATTTTTGAAAAAAAACACTCCAAACCTTATTACAGTTCATTGTGTAGCTCATCATGAGTCTTTAGCTACAGAAGATGCTTCTAAGAAAATACATGAGTTATTATGTGTTGAAAAAATTGCAAACAAAGTGTATTCGTGGGTTCAAAATTCACCAAAGAGAAGTAATGAACTTAATGATTTGCTTAAAATTATGCAAATCGATGTTCTCGATGTTCTACAGATATACTTGGTGATATGGTTATCAAGGGGAGAAGTTATTATAAGGCTTGTGAAGTTTATGCCGACGATTTTAACTTTGTGGAAAAATGAAAAAAAAACTTCATCATGGTATGATAAGACACGAATTTACTCCATTCAATTTTGTTTTCATATGTTGGCTGATGTGTTGGGTGAATTGAACAAGCTAAACAAGACTTTTCAAGAATAAAATGTAGATATTACAACTATTGGCTTGGCTCTTGAAGTAACTATAAGTACATTGTCTAGATGGTTTTTGAGAAAAGAAACATTTGCAGAAGGAACAATGTATCTTTCAAAAATTTTAAGTGATTCTCAATATGGATATGTTGAAATTAAAGATGAAGGGGTAGTTATAGATAGACATGAATTGCAATACATTTCTATACCAGCTATGGACATTGATTATAGTGATATAAGAAAATGAACCATGAAACCTTGTATTGAAGGAACACAAAAGAGATGCCAACAACTCACAGAAGGTTATATTGAGTCTCTCATAGACTCTTTGAATGAAAGATTCCCAGATCTTCATCTTTTCAATGCAGCAAAATTGTTCAGTCCTTGTTATTACCCAGAAGAGTGCCATAGTTGTGAGAAAAATTCAGAGCATTGTCTTTTTAAACTCTTTCAACATTTGCAACATACCATATCAGAGGATATTGGACTTGTCCCTTTATTTGATGTTAAAGCTTGTAAAAGAGAGCTGCACCCTTTTGTTGATTCATTAAATCTGGCTTGTGAGGGTTTTTTAATGAAAGAAGCATGGAAGGTCTTTCGTAATACAAAAATATGGCACAAAACTTATCCTCATATGATGAAATTATGGCAAGTTGTACTCACTATTCCTGCAAGTACAGTGGATTGTGAAAGAGATTTTTCTAAACAAAACATCATCAAGGACATTTGAAAATTAAGGCTAGGGTTGGATACACTAGATGCACTAATGAGAATATCTTTGAATGGGCTTGAATTATCTAATGTGGATTGGAATGTAGTTTATGGATTATGGAGAGATACAAAATCAAGAAGACTTATTGACCTTTGAGAGTTCGAAAGTTAGTTTTTTGTGTCCTTTGAAGTGAGTTGTGGTTATATTGCAAAGTAATTTTTAATGTGTATGTAATCTTGTCTATTATGTTGAGTGAAGAATTCACGTCAATATGTTTTTCAGTATTCTGAATTTTTGACTTGAAGAAATATGAAGTATAGTTGCAATCTACACTTGAAGAAATTTGGTTATAAATAGAGTTAACAAAAAGAGGTAACAATGCTTTATATTCACTTGAAAAATATTTAATTGGTTAATACTTTGATAATATTTGGATATGGCGGATATAAATATTTTGTAAATTCTAGTTAATAATGTAAAAACTTATTTAAAATATGTTTTTGTAGGGATGTATGTACAGGTTTGAAAATTTTGAGCCAATGGATGGGTAAGTGCATTATTCTTTAAATAGTAGGAATTTGGATGATTTCAATAAGAAAATACAAAGACACTTTGGATAATAAAATTGGTCTCCTTGATTTAATGATTTAGGGGTCCATCTTTTAATTTTTTAAATAAAGAAATATAATCATTGTTCTTTGTTATTACAGTTTTCTTTTTTTTGTTTCAGGTTGTTGTAAGAAGCGTTGCTCATTGTGTTACATATTGTTTGAGCTTATAATCATATTATGTTGCATGCTCTTTGAGTTGTAAGTGGAGGATTCATGCCGAGATGCTTTTTAATACGCTGAATTTTTACTTGAAGAAATATTAAGTATAGTTGCAATCTAAACTTGAAGTGGTTATAAACTCAGTGAACAAAAAGAGGTACCGATGCTTTATATTCAGTTGAAAGATATCTAATTGGTTAGTACTTCATAATATTTTTCCACTATATCTTTAATGTTAGATTGGACAAAGTTATGGTTATACTATATGTTGTCAAATTGGATATAGAGCATATAAATATTTTGTACATTCTAGTTGATAATGCAGGAACTTATTTCATAAAGAAATTTTGCAGTAAATGGTCTTTCATAACTTATTTCTCATTTGAAATATATTTTTGCAAGGATGTATAGGTTTCACAGTTTTGAGCCAATGGATCCAAGTACGTTTTATATTCTTTAAATAGTATACATTTTGACGATTTAAATAGGAAAATACAATGATGCTTTCGCTAATAAAATTGGTATGGTTGCTTTAATGGCTTAGGGGTTTATCATTTAATTTTTTAAATAAATAAATCTAATCATTGTTCATTGTCATTGTCATTGTTATAGTTTTTTTTTTTGTTTCATGTTGTTGTAAGAAGGGTTGCTTGTTGTGTTCCATAATATCTGAGCTTATAATCATGTGTTCCATACTCTTTGAGCTGTGAGTGGAGGATTCATGCCAAGATGTTTTTTAGTATGTTGAATATTTTACTTGAAAAAATATGAAATATAGCTGCAATCTACAACTCAAGTGATTATAAACATAGTGCAAAAAAAGAGGTAGCATTGCATATAGTTAATATGTTAACACGAAACAATGCAAGCAATTATAAATGGTCTCTATTATAAATTATTTCTTATTTAAAATATATTTTTGTAGGGATGTACATCTTCGACAATTTTGAACCTATGGATGGCTAAGTGTTATGTTAGTAATTTTGATGATTTGAATAGGAAAATACAAAGTGGGTTTCACTAATAAAATTGATATTGTTGTTTTTATGGTTTAGGGATTTATCATTTAAATTTTTAAATAAAAAATTCTAATTGGTGTTCATTTTTGTTGTTACAGATTTGTGTTTTACCTTGTTGTAAGAAGGGTTGCTCAGTGCTTTCCATAATGTTTGAGCTTATAACCATTTGCTCGGATGCCATATTTAGAGATATACTCAATTTTGAAGTCACCTTGAGGATGAAGGTGTTGCATTTGAAATGTTTCTTTTGTAAAATCTGAAGATGAAGGTGTTGCATTTAAGATATTTCTTTTGTAAAATCTCACTGGAGTGATAACTCTTTAAAAGAAAATTTTGGAGTACATTATGTACTATGTAATATTCAACAATGCTTCATTTTGATAATACAAGTTACTACATAATGTTGATTAAATTATTAATGTTTTTATTGAATGTGTTTTGGGTTATTTTTTATTATAGAAAATTGTATGCTCAAAATATAATGAGCATTAAAATTTATGATGATGAAATTAACATATAACATAAAAAAAAATTGACACTTATAAATCTACATAAAACGTAAAATGATAAGGATGAAAAACAAACACCTGTCATCAAATTTGCACTTGATAGGCAAGGTAAATTTGAAATTCCAGGCATGGTAGTTGGTTTCCCTACTGACGAAGTGTCACTCCTTTATGTCCATCGGCTCTAGAGATAAAGAAGCTGCTACACTTATATGGTATGGTTGTTCGCCATGAAAATAAGATGCAATGTTCAGAGCTGTTGAAACGAAGATAGGAGCTACTTAATAAACAACGTGGATAATACGGAGTAACTAAACTATGACGTATATAGGAATTATAAACCGGACCAAGTAGCGAATCAATGGATGGCGTTTGTTTGAAAAGCCAGCTAACCCATATCTATATTCTTTGGCAACAGTAACCCATTAGTAATGTTGGGCATCCGTCATGCACCTTAAACCATGTGGGTGTAGGCAGTAGGCAGTTTAACTTGGTGAATGCATCTAAGCAAGGAATCCCTTCTCCATACTTCTCCCTTATGTTGAAATAACGATATAATCCTGCCTGAGTGTGAGTGTATAGGTCGTGCAGTTTCTTAGTCTGATTTGTTACTCTATTCGCTTAGCTCTTCCCTCCCCTCCTCCCTTTGTCTATCCATCAATCTCCCTCTTGCTTCCTTCCTTTGTCCCATCAATTCCCAATGAATGGTTGGCTTGGTCGGCTCGCTTGGTCGGCCTGGCTCCCTCTGTTGATTGAAAAGTATGCCTTCCCTGTTAGTCTGTCCATTGAGCAAAGTTCACTGATGGAATGATTGGCTTCGTTCACTCGTGTACTTAATGGCTTAGCTATGTAGGTATTCTTCTGTTTATTCAAGTCTAAATGAATGTATTCCTCCATTTCTTTCTGGATACAAGAATAGGTGAATAAGTCCATCGATCCAAGAATTAGCTCCTCATGTGATTTTTTTTTTAGCATGTCGATATAATAAACCATTGTACTAAAGGACTAACCTCTACATGACTAACTTTCTTTAAAGCCATATGTTATCGGGGAACAGACCTATTCTATTTGAGGACTACCTAATGAACTCAGAGACATAGCTCTTACCAGAGAACATACCTATTATAAGGCCGGAAATTATAGGACAACCAGATGAGCTCGTGAAAACCTTCATTACTATCCCACCGGGCCCTCACAGGCACGGCTAGGAAGTATCCCCGACTAATATCTTATCACCTTGTTCATAGGTTCAATAAGTTGAGCTCCCCTTATTATACGTAATAAGGTCGATAAAGAAGTCATAAAAGGCTCTTTCTTCTTTTAAGACACGGAAATGGTTTGATATCCCACCCACCCTCGAGAAATTCACCTTTTTATATCCATTTTCTATTGTTAGGGAAAGCAGAGATGCATCTCAATATCCAAGGTTGGTCCTACTTAGTCGGATTTGTATTTACCTAAGTAATGCTCGAAATATTATTGCTTGCTATCTCCTTTTTCCATTCGCACAGAACTCTACCCACCATTTGAAGGTCGAGGCAACCGTGAACCAGCGAGTGCTCTTTTCATTCCAAATGAAAGAATACAACTTATAGGATTCATTGGTCTGTGCGCCTCTATTCTCTCGAGGATCTGAAACAAGCTTTTGTACAGTAAGTTATATAACGAATTTGAAAAAAGGAAGGGACAAAATCCCTCCCCATCAGTCTTTTCATCATTCTTTCGATACCCAATATGCAGATAAAAAGACAGTAGTAAATCCAAATCCAAAGTAAGTTCCTTAGTTAGTTAATAGCAATCCTTTCTACCCCAGATCCTATTGAACCAGTGAATTACCCGAACATGAGAGCCAGCCATTGGGTGATCAACAATTGCTAGATACATTGTGGTGGAAGCTATTGGGCTTGAAACCGGGAAGAACTGGGTTGGTCCTTAGAGTGGGAAGCAGCAGCTGGATACACTAGTGCTTCTGCCATTGGTAGTTATGTCTCTCGATCTCGATATGGAACACCTAGAGCTGGAACCGGATCTGTAACAAGGAAAAAAGGAGCTGGGATTGGAAAATATACTTAGCGATATGATGGCTGTGGCTAACACTGGCACATTTACTGGCTATAGATCAAACGCTGGAATAAGCTCTTGAACTACTTGTTGTGAATACATCTTAAACAACTTCATTCGCCTAAACTGCTGCTTTTACTTCTGATGTTGGTTCTAGTTCAACCCAGCTAATCGCTTCTGAGTCAACGGATGGATGAAATCACTGCCGGAGAATCTCGAACAAACTCTACCTTTTATTATATCTCTTTATCCGCACCTGGACCTGCTTTTGTAAGAAGATCTCCATAAATGGAAAAACCCCTACCTTTTACTCCACCTTTACCCTTGTAACTTATGATGGGCTCAATCTCGACCTGGTTATAGAAAAGAAGGGGATGCTGGGATCGATCCACCCGTCTCCACTGTTGTTAAGTCAATCGAATCCTCTTTTCTTGTCGCCTACTACATAAGACTTTGCCTTTGTAAATGAATATATGACTCCCTCCACCTATGCGACTACCACCTATGATGTTGCTCGAACTCAACTAATGAGTCTCCAATTTGCACTGGGGGAATGAGGTAAACTTGACCCCCCACTAGGCTTGGATCCGAACGAAGAAACGAAGAAGGTATTCTTCAAGCTTTTCTGCCAGTCAAGGTGCTTAAGCCTCCGAGACGGGTTTGAAAACAGATCTGTGGAAGATAGAAAAACGGATTGCAGAACAGAGAAAACAGAAAATGATTTGACAAAACCGCAGAACAGAATAGCAATAACAGAAAATGAATTGCCAGGACAAAACGCACAAAACACACGCGCTCAGATCTCATTATTGAATTGGTATTTAAAAGGAATTACATGCAAAAGGAAATCTTCGTAAACAACGAAGCGTCTCACTCAACTCAGCGATAAAAACAAGGAAGCAAACAACTAACAGTTAAC
>ML784922.1:66879-104431 GCA_009831015.1 Picea engelmannii | reverse complement strand
AAATTAATGTATAAATTATTTAATATAAAAAATAAAATAATTATTACAAAATTTTAAATAATAAAATTTATATCAGTAAATTTATGTTAAATTTAATATAAAATAAAAATATGAATAATATTAATTTCATGTTTATAAATTATTAAAATTTATGTTTATATATTATTAAAGTAATATAAATTTAATTTAATATTAAAAAAACGTTTATATTTCTATCATATAATACAATAATGCTTTGATCAATGCAATTTATCAATACAATATGAAATCATATAATACAATAATGCTTTATCAATACAATATGAAATCATTCTTATATTAAATATCAATGTAATTCAATTTTATTAATACAATTTATCAATATAATATGAAATCATATAATACAATAATGTTTTTATCAATACAATATGAAATCATTCCTATAGTAAATATTAATGTAATTCAATAATGTTTTTATCAATACAATATAAAATCATTGTTATATCAAAATCTAGTACATATATATTAAATATCAATGTAATCCAATAATGTTTTTATCAATATATTATGAAACCATTATTATATCAAAATTTAATATATGTATATTAAATGTCAATATAATCTAATAATGTTTTTATCATCATTATGAAATTATTGTTATATCAAGTTTTTATCATCATTACAAAATTATTGTTATATCAAGTTTTTATCATCATTATGAAATTATTGTTATATCAAAATCTAGTATATGTATATTAAATATCAATGTAATCTAATAATGTTTTTATCAATACAATATAAAATCATTGTTATATCAAAATCTAGTAATGTATATTAAAATTTAAAATATATTATTTGTTGTTATAAAATTATATTAAGTTAAATGAGTTTATTCATCATACATGATTGTGTGGGTCTTTTTTAAGTTATACATACATAATATCTTAAAGTATTTTTAAATTTTTACATCAAAACTTTTAATTGAGTTTAACTCTCAAAACTTTTAATTGAGTTTAACTGTCAATTAAGTTTAGCAAAGAATGATTGTTATTTTCAATTTTTGAGTTGAAATTGTATTATAAAAATATTACAATAAACATCATAGTTGATAGCACATCAGTGTTATGTTAAGACATATTCAAACTAACTATTTTTATATTTAAACTAACTACTACATTGTTGATATTATGGTAGCTACGGGAGGTATTTACCTCCACGTGTAAACCTAACAAGGATAGAATACTCCGAGACGCAAAAAGAAACCCTAATGAGTAGGCTAATAACCCTAGAATACATGTCAGCTCAAGAAGATAATTTATATTAGGTTATTAGCCTCCAAGAAAAGAAGTCGGCCATAGATACCCAGAATGAGAAGTCGGCCCAAGTAGTTAGCCAGAATTAGTATAAATACAGGAGGCTAGTTCTCATTCTGGCAGGCAGTCTCATAATTGCAGAGCATCACTTGTGCGCACTGCAGTTGCCCAGTTTTTGTGCAGCTTTGGAGGAGAGTTGTCGTTGCAACTGCTGCAACTAGCAGTTATGCTTGGACTATCTCTTGGCTAGGGTTTGGACTATCTGATAAGCTCTTGTTGGTGTGCTATCCTTGGAGAAAGGTGTGCTACCCTTTGTTTATCTATCTAGCCTAGGGTTTGCTTCCAGAGTGATTCTCTGTCAAGGTTAAGGTGCTCAGAGGGTGGCTTTGGCCTATGGTTGGGTGGCAATAGAGATATTGTCAATGCTAAAATGAGCACATCCATTATATTCTAACAGGTTATGGGCCCACACCTCCTTCATTAAGTCTAACTGTTGAAAGGAAACATATCCAGAAGGATATTAAGCTCGTTGAAGAACTGCTGCTATGGTTTCCTAGCAGGAGTAGTCACCAAAGCACTACCGCTAGGGTTACTAGCAGGTGAAGTTGCAGAAACTCTAATCCTCTTGTTGAGGCACCTTAAGTGAAGGGATTGAACTAATCTTTAGACAAATCAGTGCGCCCTAGCCTAGCACATCTCCTGGTACTCTCACCAAGCCAAGACGTCGAGTTTGAGTTTGTGGTCAAATCTAGGGTTTGACCAAGTCAAAGCAACCATGACTTATTCTATGAAGTCAGAGAAAAAGTTAGATGGTGCCTCTAACTTCAAAGCATGGAAGACAAGGATTGACCTCATCCTTGTCAATAATAAAATGTTGGATATCGTAAAAGGAAAGATCGTGGAACCAAAGTTTGAAGAAGGAAAAGAGAAGGAACCACAAAACATTGCAGTTATGGAGAAGTTCAAAGATGGTGACATCAATGCCATGAGTATCATAGTGGAATACATAAAAGACCACTTGATAACCTACATCTCCCATCTTGACTCATCAAATAAGATGTACATTGCCCTAACAAATCTCTTCTCGATCAGAAACATTGGACAAGTTATGAGTCTGAAGAATGAGCTCCGTGACATGAAGATGAATGATGATGACAACATAACATCATACTTTGTGAGGATATCCCAGTTAAGAGATCAACTACAAGATATTGAAGAGATCACTTCAGAGAAGGAATTGGTAAACATAGTACTCAATGGTCTTCCCAAGATGTGGGATGCATTTGCCGCAAGAATGAACACAAGGAAGGAGTATCTGACATTTGAAGAACTTTGGACTTGCTGTGCTCAAGAAGAATCAAGGATCAGTGCAAAAGAGAATCCCCAAAAGAAGTACGATGATCAAGCCTTCACAACAAGATTCAATAATTTTAGGAACAAAAAGAAGTTTGGTTCAAGGAGGAAGTCATATCAAGAGAAAGACATTTCAGAAGTACAATGCTTCAACTGTCAAAAGTATGGCCACTACATGAATCATTGTCTCGAGCTAAAGAAAATGAAGGAAAAACACGAAGCATCAGTTGCTGAAGAAAAGGAACCTACAAAGAAGACTAAGAACGACAAAAGAGACTTCTTCTTATGAAGGTAACAATACTCTTCTTATTTATTGTACATATCTTGTTTGCATCGTCTCTGTACATATTTTGTATATCTATCTCTTGGAAGATAATGTGTTCCAAGAAGAACTATACCTATGGAAGAACAACAAGATAAGGATGGATATCATTAGATAATACACATGATGAAATACAACTATTGCAAGATAAGTAGAATCCATCATGAAGAGACTTAGAAGAAGCAAAGATAGAAAGAAGTCAGCAATCAAGAGGAAATTGGAGAAAGACCTATAACACCTTGTAGAAGGTAATGAGGATGCAGATGGAAGCATGGACTCTCCTAGATGGAGGGAGATGATTATATATCACCATAAAGAAGAGCATGTATTCATAGATGAAGCAAGGATTAGGAGGGCGTTAATCCTATGATCCATTGAAGATGATAAAATATATATATCCATGATAGCAGACCATACATGTTCAGTCCAACCTTAGAAGAAGTCTTCTTTGAAGAGAAGCCTTTAAAGTATCCCTGGTTGTCCATCCACATCCGTGATCCTGTGATGAAAGAAAGAAATGGAATATTTAGGGCATGGAATCTATTCCATGGACCCAAGTGCTAAACACAAGGAAGAACATGAAGATTCTAAGAAAGAAGAGAAGCCTGAACAACCAGTCATTGTATCAAGAATCACAATACTACCAGCCTAATATGAAAGCAATCAAGCCTAACTGAAAGTTGTGATGAAGAACAGTATAGAGAAGACTTATGAATGAAATCATTGCAAGATCTAGAACTAGAGGTTCTCCTAGATGGAGGGAGAAGACTATGATGATTGCCCGTTCCGGTACACCATAGATACCTCTACATAAGTCATTATATCATCCATAGGTTGGAGTGTTACATCAAGATGAATGCACAGACTATTCTCCAGAGCAATTGAACAAAGAGCATATGAAGAGCAACCTCAATACCTTGAGGCATACCAGAAAGAGACCCTTTTATACAGATGGAAGAAGATAACTTGGTGAAGAACCTCCAATGCATAGCAGAAGCATGGTGAAGATTCTCTATAACAGAGATATTGTATCAAGATGATTACTCAGTAGATCAGATCTCATGATGACAAAATAAGTACCACATGGATATGTTCCAATGTTCCAACAATGATATACTTTATTGATCAGAGCTACATGAAGCCTTCAAAGAAGACCAGTACTCCAGAACAAAGTACATTTGAAATCAAGCATTACATTATCCGTGATGAAGTTCAGAAAGGAGAAAGAGGTTCTTCATTACATATCTCCATAGATGAGCAGATAAACAGACATCTTGGTAAAGCTTCTATCCAAGATGAGAGAGTTTGCGTACTCAAGCTGGAGCTCATGGAGACGACTTCCCTATCGGAAAAGGAAGAGATGACTCACAGGTTGGGAGGGAGCACTGATATGTATTGATTTATGGACAGTCATTTTTCAGTTCGAAAAATGGTCCAGGATGAGAAGTTTCCTTTCCAGTTCGGAAAGTAGACTGATATTTCTGACGGACACCGATTTCCCATTGTGGTTAACATGGGAAATGGTCCACATTGTTGATGTATCATAGACAACGACTTCCCATTGTGGTTAACATGGGGAGTGGTCTAGGACAGTCTCTCTTCTTGAGGGTTACTCAAGAAGACTGGCCCACCTCGTCGGACAACGATTTCTCATTGTGGTTAACATGAGGAATGGTCTGTTTTGGAGGTTGATACATGAAAGTCTTTTCCTCTTGTGGTTAACAGAGGAAATAGTCTGGACAAGCATTCCTTAGGGTTAATACATTCTCTCCAGGGTGCACTTTGATTAGTGTAGGAGGAATGGCCCAGGGTGGGGAATGGTCCAGGCTCAACAATCAGGGACAGACATTCCTTAAGATTTATACATTCTCTCCGAGGTGCACTTTGATTAGTGTAGGAGGAATGGCCCAGGGTGGGGAATGGTCCAGGCTCAACAATCAGGGACAGGAATTCCTTAGGGTTTATACATTCTCTCCAGGGTGCACTTTGATTAGTGTAGGAAGAATGGCCCAGGGTGGGGAATGGTCCAGGCTCAGAAATCAGGACAATTATTCTTTCTTGCTTGAGAAGAATAGTCTAGACAACTCATCATTGATGTTTTACCTTTTGAGGGCATATATTCTTTCAGATCTCACAGATGTGAATGAAAGATTGGCCCAGATGATTCAGTTTATATCATAACATTGTTTTTGTGCATGTTGATATCAGATGATGGTTATGAAGACTGTATGACAGTAGATGTATACTACTGTGGTGGATATGTTCCACTGTTCGTGGCTATACGTTATTGATCAAGTACTTGTTTTCTACTTAGTGTGGTAGTGTACCACTGGATTGTCATTATGAATAGACACAGTTGTGTTCTATTTTTGTTCAATTACCTTGAAGACTGACAATAGTTTGGTAAATAATTATCAGCCAGATGAATGATAAACAAAGATTTTCCAGACAGCAAATGGTTCAGAACATTTACTCTTCTAGATTAGAAGAATGGCTCTTGTATCACTCTGTGGAGTTAGCATCATGTCTGATTACTTAGATAGAGTATGGTTTTGAGAGATGATGCAGTTGATGATGATGATGGTGCTCATGATCTAGTCATGATCTAGTCTATACAACTTTGTTGATGCTACCAAGCGAATGGTATGTTTTTGTGCTCAAGACCATTACCTGTAATACCTCCCTAGTTAGGAGAGAGTGTTGATATTATGGTAGCTACGGGAGGTATTTACCTCCACGTGTAAACCTAATGAGGATAGATTACTCCGAGAAGCAAGGAGAAACCCTAATGAGTTATCTAATAACCCTAGAATACTTGTCAGCTCAAGAAGATAATTTATATTAGGTTATTAGCCTCCAAGAGAAGAAGTCGGCCATAAATAATAATATATACTGAAAAGATAGATAACTAGAATGAGAAGTCAGCCTAGGCAGTTAGCCATAATTAGTATAAATATAGGAGACCAGTTCTCATTCTGGCAGGCAGTCTCAGAATTGTAGAGCATCACTTTTGCGCACTGCATTTGCCCAGTTTCTGCCCAGGTTTGGAGGAGAGTTTTCGTTGCAGCTGCTACAACTAGCAGTTATGCTTGGACTATCTCTTGGCTAGGGTTTGGACTATCTGATCAACTCTTGTTAGTGCGCTATCATTAGGGAAAGGTGTGCTACCCTTTGTTTAGCTATCTAGCCTAGGGTTTGTTTCCGGAGTGATTCTTTGTCAAGGTTAAGGTGCTCAGAGGATGGCTTCAGCCTATGGTTGGGTGACAATAGAGATATTTTCAATGGTAAAACGAGCACATCCATTATATTCTAACATTTACAATCCTTAACTAAGACTACAACCAGCTAGCAACATTGTAGTACATGCATAATATTTTAACTATGTGAAAATATATAATAACTAACATATTGCATATGTACTTGAAGCATTATCCAACTATGTGAAAATATATAATAACTAACATGTACTTGAAGAATTATCCAACTATGTGAAAACATATAATAACTAACAATTGTATATGTACTTGAAGCATCATGTAGGCTTGTTCTTGTAGTGACAGTCTCCTAACTACAGTGTCCTAATAAGAAGTTTCCATCTTTTCATCAAATTGATTGATCGTTTCTTCTCCCGACCTATCTCCTTTAGATGAGATTTCTATTATCTTTTGAGTTAATGCTACAAACTATTCTAGTTGCACGAATTTATAACTAGAGTGCGAAGAACATTGTAATTTGCCTCTACTATAGCTATTTGCTTCCTTGATTCCAACATTGAACTCATTATCTCAACAATCTAAGTTGTAATCCTCTTCTCAAATTTTTGAATCTTTGAAATTGTATTATAAATATTGGAATGATTACAATGAACTTGTTCTTCATGGATTCTTAGAGCCTGGCACATTTCTTGAAGTCCCAAAGAGTCCATTCAACATTCAAAGAAACTTGTATGAGAAACAAAGAGACTAGAGACCAATCTTACCTGAATCAATTTCCCACTAGTACTATGATTGGGCGTGAATCCCAAGGAAGGCACACTCCCTTAGCTAGTTGGATTCTTGGAAGGATCACTCTCTAAGCTTATTGGAAGAGAAGAACAACTAGACACAAGAACCAAGGAAGTAGTTGATCAAATCTAGATAACTAGTTGCTAGAAGCTAATTGTAGCTTGACCTATTCAAGCCATCATGTAATAATAGACATCTATATAACACTGCCTCTTATTCTAAATAAAGTGATGGTCATTTTTCTCTCAGTTTTGGTGATAGTATTCATGTTTTACTGTTTTAGTTCATTTCCCGAGTATTGTTATTGCAAATCAAATGGTATCAGAGCAATGGTCTGAGATGCTTATGCTACAATGACTTTTAGACATAGATTTTTCTTTTGATGGGCTGCTAGTGCCAACACTCACCCAATATTCAGATCTAGAGGTGTGTTAGGGGTGGCTCCACCCTCCGTCTCTCAGGCAGTGTGTTAGGGTTTTCTCCAGACCTCCACTATCTATTCCTTTGTGGTGATTTCCAGCTTCATAGGTGCACTCAAGGATCACCTTGTCCTCTATCTCTTCCAATGCAGTGCATTAGGGTTTTTCTCACCCTCCACTGCTTAGTGCTTTGGTTGTGGTGATATTCCACTTCCCCCCCTCTTCTCCAGTTCGTGTCAAGGTGCACTAGGCTTTTCCACACCCTCCCCTCTCTTCCAGTGAGCCTTCTCAGCATGCACTTGGCTAGGGTTTACTATTGTGCCCTCCCTTTTGGGATCTAGATGGTGTGCTTCAGGGTTATATCCATATACAAGGTTTTGGATCTAGGGTTTTGCCATCGAGATCTAGCTCCCAATCCAAATCCATATCCAGAGGATAGTGCACTCTCCATTCTCAGTTCTCAGTTTCTTTAGTATATGAATATACTAAAGTCGTGCAAGGTGCGCGTAGGCTAGGTTGAAGTCTTAGACTTTTCCAACACAAGGAAGAGGTGGAAGAACTTTTGTCGCAAGGAGTGCATAGAGTTGGAGTGTTTGGATAATCAAAGATTATTGTGAAGGCCGCAAGGAGTGTGTGAAAGAATCCCTTAGAACCCTTGAGTTGTAGCAAGAAACCAAGCTTAGGAGGAAAGACGCCAAGTTATTTGGCCAGGAGTCTTTGAGAACCTGAACGGATGGTTGGAATTCTCGGAGGGAGAAACACTGATTTTCCGTGGACCATTGGATCTAGTAGATCAATGGAGGGGATAAAACTGAGTGTCTTTCAACACTTTCAAGATCAGGAGAGATAACAACCATTAGATCCCGAGGAGTGTGAGCCGTCGATTGGGCGCTCTGAAATATCGATATTTCGGGAGGCGAGAGTGTGGAGAAAGTTGTTTTCGAGAATCGCGAGTCATGAAATCCTGAGAGGAGAAGGAAGAAGCTAGAGTGTTGGATCATGGGGAATCAGGATCGTCGATCTGATAAAGTGATCATCGTGATTTCAAATTTTGGGAGAAGGGGAGAGGGCCACTTCACAAATCCTCGATACGCGAAATATCAATGCAATCTGGACCATCAGATCATGGGATAATCGGGACCGTTGATCTATGGAGAGGAAATTTCGGCATTTTAGGTATTGGGAAAAAGGAGCAAAGTCACTTTACAGAGTCCCGATATCACGAAACCTGACGCGCCTTTTGGGTTAAGGTTGTGGTCACGTTAGTGGAAACGAGGAGTGGAGGCTCGCATCAGAGTGCATGTTTGCGCGAACGGAGTTTAGAAAAGGACCTATGGTTTATAAGTGTCAAAGGTTCCAGTAGGGACCAAGGAGCCATTTCAGCTCAGGGATTTGAAGATCCAAATACCGGGAGGTCAAGCGGACCCTGCTGAGGTGGGGGTGTTGCGTAAGGTGGTATTAAAGCTAAAAAATTTTGTTTTCTATAGAGGGAAGACAAATGACAGTTGTGATTTGAATTATGCGTGGACAGATTGAAACAATGTCGTCGAGAAGATGTCAAGAGATAACTTTACCTGATCCAGCCATGGAAAGGAAATGAGAGAAATTCATGCTTGATTGGATGTTATGGAGACATCACAGAGGAGAACACCTGATACCTGAGATATCAGTGAGGCCAAAAATTAGAACGAAGTTGGAGCTGAAGAAAAAGTTGTAGCCGAAGATGCTGCAGAGGAACGTCTATTCAAAGTTGTTGCAAGAATATGTGCCAGGGAAAAAATGGACATCCCAATGTATGAAGGAAACTTAGACATTGAGAAGCTACTATATTGGTTTAGAGCTCTAGATAAATATTTTGATTAAGAGGATATCGAAGAAGATAAGAAAGTAAAGCACATTGTCACTAAAGGGCATGCAACACTATAGTGGGATGAACTGCAGGATGGCAGGCATTGCAAAGTCAAACAAAGAATTAAAAGCTAGGACAGGATGGTCGCCAAGATGAAAGCCAAATTCATACCTAGAGATTACCAAATCAATCTGTTCCAAAGAATGCAGAATTTGAGACAGAAAGGGATGACAGTTAAGGAATACACTAAGGAATTTTACAGGTTAAACATCAGAGCTGGTCATCACGAGAGTGATGATGAAAAGGTCACTAGATACATGAATGGCTTGAGATATGAGATTCGGCATGAGATGAGCATGGGATGATGTGGGCATATCACCCATATTTAATGTAGCAGATCTATACCCTTAAAGAGCAGATGAAGCAAGAGGAGAAGAGTATCAAAATGAAGTTCAATGGGTCAAGCAGATGCCTATAGCTGAAAAGCCATAGATGAAAAAGATCATTGATTAGAGAGTTGGTAAGAATACCTAGAGGAAGACATATTTTGAATATTTGGTAAAGTGGAAGGGACACCCAATTGAGGATGTCAGTTGGGAAAGCGAAGCAGATATCCAGAAACATGGACAGATGGTGCAGGTGCTCATGGATAGGAGTCCATGATTTTTTCAGCTAGAGGACTGTGATGCAGGCGGAGGATAGATGGATACACACCGATGTGCATTGTGACGACGTTTGAAATTTGAAAGATGAAACATTAATGTAATAGCTGGGAGGATGTAATTGTTCTTAAATGTTTTGGGGATTGTAATGTAGATCTTGAGCACTGCTCTCATCTGTCAGTTGGAGGAATTTAATATAATAAATGTAAAGTAGTTGTAGACTTTAATCTCGATAAGATAGCTTAGAGTTGTAGGAGGTAAAACTCAAGAAAGGTCCCTTGTAGATGTATGGTATTGTGATTTCTCATTGTAAGAGCAATAGAAGCTGTAGAGCAAGAAAGCATAGGAGAACATAGAAGAACAGAGATTGTAGAAGTTGTTTGAGCAGATAGTTGTTGCTATAGAACCATGTACATAATCACTTGAATTAATATAAGAATGATTTGATTCAAGGTCATGGTGTTGTTATGGTTACTGTTTGCATCTATTGAATGGTATGTTTACAATTTACTTACATGCTCTGTTATGAATTTGTTTCAATGTCTTATGTGTATGATTTCATGTTGAATATATGAAGTACGTGAGAGGGAGAGTATGAGTTTCAATTTCTTCTTGTCCCGAGAATTCCTGCAAGGAGTGCAGTGAAAGTTCGCAAGGAGTGTGTTGACAAGATTCTAAGTTTTACCTTAGAAAATCTCAGGAGAGATAGAGTTGTTCTTATACCAACATAAGTGAAAATATAGCACAGATCCATGCAAGATGTGTGCAGGCCAGGTTGAAGTCTTAGGCTTTTCCAACCTAAGGAAGCGGTTGAAGAACTTCTATAGAAAGGAGTGTGTGGAGTTGGAGTGTTTGGATAATCAGAGATTATCGTGAAGTCCACAAGAACTGCATGCAAGAATCCCTTAGAACCCTTGAGTTGTAGCAAGAAACCAAGCTCATGAGGAAATACGCCAAGTTATTTGGCCAGGAGTCTTTGAGAGCCTGAACGGACAGTTGGAATTCTCGGAGGGAGAAACATCGATTTTTTGTGGACCGTTGGATCTAGTAGATCAGTGGAGGGGATAAGACCAAGTGTATTTCAACACTCGCAAGCTCAAGAGAGATAGCAACCATTAGATCCCGAGGAGTGTGAGTCGTCGATTGGGCGCTCCGAAATATCAACATTGCGGGAGTCAGGAGTGTGGAGGAAGCTATTTTTGGGAATCACAAGTTGCGAAATCCCGATAGGAGAAGGAAGAACCTGGAGCATTGGATCATGGGGAATCAGGACCATCGATCTGACAAAGCGATCATCATGATTTCGGATTTTGGGAAAAGGGGAGAGGGCCACTTCACAAATCCCCGATACGCGAAATCCCAACGTGATCTGGACCATCAGATCATGGGATAACCGGGACCGTTGATATGTGGAGAGGAAATTTTGTCATTTCAGGTATCGAGAAAAAGGAGCAAAGTCACTTTACAGAGTCCCGACATCGTGAAATCGATGCGCCTTTTGGGTTAAGGCTGTGGTCACGTCGATGGTCACAAGGAGTGGAGGCTCGTGTCTGAGTGCATGTTCACACAGACTGAGCTTAGAAAAGGACCTGTGGTTTATAAGTGTCGAAGGTTCCAGTAGGGACCAAGGAGCCATTTTGGGTCGGGGATTTGAAGATCCAAAGACCGGGAGGTCATGCAGACCCTACTGAGGTGGGGGTGTTGCATCAGAAATACTAGGGCCAACTCCCCATAGTGTGTGACGTCAAGGTTAACTTCCTTGACATGTCCTCATGTTATCTCCACAAGGGACATTGGGTTATAATCCCAAAACCACTTATCCCTTCCTTGATAAGTGTCCCACTTATCCCTTCTCGGATAAGTGTCCTCACAGATCAACTCAACTCTGTCACAAAGGAGTACGATCTGGAGAATGTTTCAGGAAGTTGCATGCATGAACACTCCCTCTCAGCGAGGGAGCCATTCTCTACCACGTTAATTCTTCCATGGAAGTACTCAAACTTCATTCTAGTAAGGGGTTCTGTAAGAACATCAACAACCTGCTCATCTGTATTAAGATACTGCACCGGTATTTCCTTCCTCTGCACCATGTCTTAGATGAAATCCTGCAACAAGTCTTTGAAGCCTCACTTCTTCCATGACTCGCATTACTAGATGTGATATTTTTTTCCTCTGCAATACCGAGTGCTATAGAAGTCTGTTTCTATGAATCCTGACTTATTTCAAGTTGAAGAAACACCCTGTGGTGCCATTTATTTCAAATTCACTCTCTTCCTGGTCAGAACTGTATATCTTTGTAGCCTCTCTTCATCTCCTAAGATATATCCAACTGTACCACACTGGTACACTCTCTACTACAAATTACTCTGCTCAAATCACGAGCTTGCTCAAGGTACTTACCACAAAGAACTATCTGGCTCTTTGCTTGAGAGTAGGTCCTCCACTCTCTTTGCAGTTACACCCTCTGGGATTCTACAACTACTCCCTCTATGACTCTATAACTTCTAAACACTGAGACTGAGAGTATATTCTCTACTTTGTAAGAAACTACCCTCCTTTGGTGTTGCTCTCTATGGAATTGGCTCCTCCACTCTCTCTCTCTTCAATTGCTTCCTTTGCAGTTTCTCTATCTAGAATTGAGAGTGGTTCAATAATTTCTCCCTCTAGGGCTAGAGGTGACTCCTCCTCTATCTCTACTCCCTTTGACACTGAAGGTATCTCTTCCTCCTTCTCTGGAGGTAACTCAATATCTGATCCCTCTAGATGTAGTACTGCCTCCCTCTCTGGGAGTGCCTCTACATACACTAGAACTATTGTCATGCTTGCTTCCTTAACATCTCATGGCTTGACTCGTGTACTGTGATTTATACAACTGCTTCCTTTGAGTCTCATATCGTATATTCCTCCATCACATGGTCCATCACCATATCTTGCATTCATGGTCACTGGAAATTTCTCTGGTATTTGGCATGGTCTTGTAATGGGAGGTACATTGCTCCTAGAGATTACATGTCTTTGAGCATCATTTTTTGTGATGTCACTCCATGACATCATGTTTGGAAGGTCTTACCCTCCATGTATGATTCTTTGCATGAGCTAGATGACTCCCCTTGAGTCTTGACTTCAAAATAGATCACACTACCTACCATGTGATCTCATTTTCCACTAACCAAGTCCCGCTTCTGGAGACTACACCAGAAAGAGAGAAGATCAAGTGGACTGATATCCTTTTCTCTTTCATTGCTTACACACTAGAAATATTGATGGCATGCATAACATTTCTTACTACAGTCATTGATGTCATGAGAAATTGAATTCAACGATAGTCTCACACAACTCTGATTGTCATTGTGAATCAACGTAGGCTCAAGAATTTAACCAAATAAATATTGCAAGGAGCTTTCAAAGCCATATTTCTTCACAGATTGCCACACTAGTTGTTATGTACTCTACCTCTGTTGTATTGAGTGCTACAAAATTATTCTTCTTGCTATGCGAGGAATTCATAGAAGAACCCAAGCTAAAGAAACACCCTAATGTGCTCTTTCTATCTAATGCAATAAACACACAACATTACTTCTCCACTTGAGAAGTATCTAAGTCCATCGATAACAGCTTCCCAGACCACGAACTAGGACGAGTTTCGGTTGAAATATTATGAGCCCAACCAAGTTCTAGAGGAAGGCTTCCCAACCTATAGTTCAGAGGATGCCCACCTCTTCCTCAAAGGTGGTAGAATAAGTAAAGGTAGGTTTACTTGCTTGTAGGTTTCGGTCACAGCCCAGATTATTGCATTACAGCTTTGATCGTACCAATTGCTTTAGGTACTTATTACCCACCTACTACTATCTAGCAATAGAAGAAGCATGAGACCATGTTCAGCTAGCACATTATCAGTCTAAGTATCAATCACTAGGTATAGATGCCTGCACCTTTGGCTTGATATCACCTTGATCTTATTTCTCTTTGTCGGTAACAGGTTCAACTAGACCAGTTGCTTGTCGGTATGGATTATAAAACCCATCCCATGAGAAAGACGAGGTCAAGATCCAGCCTAATAGTGGCATGAGAGGTACGATAACTATATCCTCTTCCAAGAACTCATTCTAAACCTTTTATTGGGTCATCTTTATTTTCTCCAAAACTTCGTTCAGTCAAAGTAAATATATGCTTTCCCTTTGGGTGGATAACACCCAGTATGATCCCTCACTATCGTTTGGTCAAAGTTATTCTTTTTGTCGACATGAACCCATATCTGTATCCCTTTATTGGTTCGGTCAATCCTTTGATTTTAAGGAAGAATGCTTTAAATTTCCTACTTATAAATTAATAAATTAATAGGGTGCCAGTGAAATGGGCAGTTTGGAAAGGAAGGACATAACGGAAGTGTGTCTCTACATGGCTAGATTCACCTACGCTACCTGCATCCATCCATCTAACTAATTAGGTAAAGAGGTTGGGCTAATTTTTCCATCTATAGCGCATCGCTTCAGTCGGGACCAACAATAAGGGAAAGCAACTATTGGTTGGGATACAATGTATGATCCCTCCCTGGTAGAATGCCCTATCTTGGGGACAGTTGTCTCCTATATTCAACTCAGTCATTCTTACTTCCTCAGTCGGTCTGGTGGGCTAATTTATTTGATTGGATTGGTTTAGACTCACATTTGATTGGAAACGGAATAGAAGCCATGGGATGACCAACCCAACCCGCTTGCTTTTATTTAGTTAAGAGTTGGCTTAACCTCCGTGAAAATTCCCCTAATCGTAAGTCTAACCTTTTTATTGGGAGCCATCCCATATCCCTTCCTTTTTACTTAGTTAGTGAGTTCTTTAGGTAAAGTTGATTGGGCTTGATTGATTGGAGTGAAGATAGACTCGATTACCAATGCTATTATATATGTAATTATTCTTTTGGTTTTTTATTGACTTGTCTGTGTAGATTGTGTGTGGATGAGGGAACGTTAAGCTGGCTCATCCTACCTGTATTATTATATACGTAATTATGTCGATATCTAGCTTGTTATAAAAGGTGGGGCTTGAGGCATTTCGTTAGGTCCATCCTTTAGTTCCTCGCCGACCTATCATATTATATATTCTATTATGCTTTAGATATTTTTGAGTGACTCGACCGACCTCATTGATCCAATCTTCGTAGATGTCACACACCCACTACGACATAATAGATTTTTTGCCTTTTTCTTTCTCTTTATTTATCGAGGGACAGAGTCCCCAAATTCCTACGAGGTCCTAGCATAGGTTAGGTCTTCCGATCGAGACCTTCAGTAAATCAATCCACTGGTTCTTTCATTGAAAATTCGTGGTGTACAACTCAAATACCAAGCGCAGGCTTCACCTCCAGGTGATCATCGGTTATGACCCCGGGCTAAGCCAAGGGGTGCCTTTCACATTTCCTGACTCAGCAACGCCCGAGAGTTGAGTCTTTCAACTCTTCAAACCTCTAAACCCGAAATCCTATTCACACTAAGCTGACTCGGAGTTTCACATACCAGGTCTTCGCGTACTAGGATTTCGCAACTTGCGAAGACGAGGGGTTCATACCCTTGGGTTTCCTGGGTGACGAAAAGCCAAAATCAATTCACACTACACCGCTTCAAGATTTCACATACCAGGTTTTTGCGATGTACGAAGACAAGGGGTCTCGTACCTGGGTTTCCTGGGAGCCGAAACTCCGAAGCCCATTTATGCTAAGCTCTTTTCGGGGTTTCACATGTTAGGATTTCGCGATGTGCGAACACAAGGGGTCTCGCACCTGGGTTTCTCAGGAGCTTAAACTCTGAAGCCCATTTATACTAAGCTCTTTTCAAGGTTTCGTAGGTTAGGATTTCACGATGTGTGAAGACGAGGGGTCTCACACCTAGGTTTCCCGGGAGCCGAAACATCGAAGCCCAATTTACACTAAGCTCTTTTCGGGGTTTCACATGTTGGGATTTTGCGATGTACGAAGATGAGGGGTCTCGCACCTAGGTTTCCCAGAAGCCGAAACTCCGAAGCCCATTTACACTAAGCTCTTTTCAGGGTTTCACATGTCGGGATTTTGCGATGTGCGAAGACGAGGGGTCTCGCACCTGGGTTTCCTGGAAGCCGAAACTCCGAAGCCCATTTACACTAAGCTCTTTTTGGGGTATCACAAGTTGGGATTTCACGATGTGCGATGATGCGGGGTATCGCACCTGGGTTTCCCGGAAGCCGAAACTCTGAAGCCCATTTACACTAAGCTCTTTTTGGGGTTTCACATGTCAGGATTTCACGATGTGCGACGATGTGGGGTCTTGCACCTGGGTTTCCCGGGAGCTGAAACTCCAAAGCCCATTTAATTCGCGACAAGGGCAAGGTAAACTCACGGATTTACTACAATGGTAGTCTTTTCAAGGGACTCACTCCGAATCTGGAAGATGAAGGTACTTTCCCGAAAAAGGTGCCTTTGGGAGGACGAACCGGGGCATAGTACGAGTCAAGTTAGATGGGTCAATCCTCAGGGAAACAGACTCGTATCCTAAACTCATACATTCTATACATTAACCGATTTGTAGTTATATCAGTATAAGCATGCATCCATTATTTCCAATCAAAACACAAGGCAAACACTTCTATACAGAAACTATTTACGAGCGTATAAAATGAGCATGCAATCGTCACATTCAATTCCAAATGCAAGACATAACACTTAATAGAAATTTCGGACGTGATGCGAATGCTGAGAGGGGTGCTCATTTCCACCCAACCGTAGGCTCAGTGATTCCAACCGGATTTACCACTAGCCACCCCCGAGCTAGGCCATGATACTTTGAGACTCAGTCTTCTACTTCTAGCTCAACGGAATTCAAGGACGAAGGTTACTCCCCTTCTCCTTTGTTCATGAATCTTTGTATTTTCGGAGTTCCTCCAATTCTCCTTCTGCGATTCCTGTCACGTACGTTCCTCCTCCTCCCCCCCCCTCTGCCCCCCCCCCTTTCCACACTTCTTTCCTTGCCTTTCTCCTGCAAGGTTGCATGTGGCATGAATTTCCCTGTCTATGGTCAGGTCTGAGAGCTTCTAAGAATGGGCGGATCGCCCCCATCCCCTCATTTACTCTTGAGGAGCCTCCCCACCTACCATCCTGGTAGGTAATTCATCCTAGGGTCAGAGAGTGAGCTTTGGTTTCCGAGCACGTACAAACCAGTACGGTTTCGGTTTGGTGGAAGTTAACACAACCATTCCCGACCCCTTCCACCACCTCTCATCAGCCATCGTGGTCTCTTTCAGCACATCCCCCTCCCATCAATCATGAGGCACATATTCATGATATAATTTACATTCATCGATCTTTTATACAAAGGTCTGTCAAATCCAACATTCACATCTTTGAGTTTTCCATAGTTCTTGGCCAATATAGTTATTTTTACAGACTGGGGGAAATAGGGTGTTACAATTCCCTCCCCCTTAAAGGAACATCATCCTTGATGTTCTATCTATCAATATGATGTGTATGTACATAAGTAAACAAAATTGGATATGCTTGTTTCATGGCATCTTCCATTTCCCATGTAGCCTCATCCGGGCCAAAATGTTTCCACTGCACCTTGACCTGTGCAATGGTTCAGTTCCTGAGCAGGGTTTCCTTTCTGTCTAGTATGCATTGAGGTTTTGGTAGGAATTCTCCCTCTGGTTCCACCTGGATCATAGACCAGTCAATTATATGATTAGAATCATGTACATATTTCTTCAATAATGAAACATGGAAAACATTATGTGCTTTTATTGTGGGAGGAAGTGCTAGCCTATAGAATACAAGTCCCACTCTATCTAGAACTTCAAAGGGTCCACAATACCGAGGTGCCAACTTGGCACAAGCTCACATCCTCACAAAACTCTTCCTGGGCCTAACTCTGAGATATACGTGGTCTCCTGCCTTGAACTCTCTTGGATTTCTCTTTCGGTCGGCATAAATTTTCTGTCGGTTTTGAGGTACCTTTAGATTTTGTTTTATCTAAGTCACTTGTGGTTCCATTTCTTTCAACATATCGAGTCCAATAGTAACTTTGTTTATGGGATTACTCCAACTGACTAGAGTGTTGCACGACCTACCATAGAGGACTTTGAAAGGACTCATCTTCAGGGATTCTTGGTAGTTGTTGTTGTAGGCGAATTCCACCAGTGGCAGGTAGTCTTCCCACTTTTTGGGTTGATGCATTACATGCATCCTTAGCATGTCCTCTAATATTTGGTTCACTCTTTCCATCTGTCCATCGGTTTGAGGATGATAGGCGATTCTAAACAGTAATTTGGTCTCCAGACCACCCATCAAGGATTTCCAAAAGTTGGAAGTAAATTTCGTGTCTCTGTCAAACACAATCTCTTTAGGCATACCATGTAGTCTGAATATCTCCTTCATAAATACACTGGTGATATCTATTGCCTTGCAAGTCAATTTGACGGGGATAAAATGGGTAGACTTGCTCAATTTATCCACCACTACCATGATGGTGTCGTTCTGTTTGGTCGATGTTGGTAATTCGGTGATGAAGTCCATGGAAATGGTTTCCCACTTCCACTCTGAGATTGGTAGAGGTTGTAATAATCCTGTTGGGTGTCAGTGTTCTGCTTTAACCTGTTGGCATTCTAAGCACTTAGCTAAATAGTTAGCTATGTCTTCCTTTAACCCAGGCCAATAGAATTGTTTCCTAGTGGCCGTGATCATCTTTTGATATCCTGAGTGACCAGTATATGGTCTTTTATGTAGTTCATCCATTATGAACCTCTTCAAGTCATCACAATCTAGAATATACAATCTGTTTCTGTACGTTAGCAGACCTCCATCTATCATCTGGTAGCCTTCATACTTTATTCTTGTGGGTTCTTTCTCTAGGTACGAGGTCACGGTCTGGAAGAAGGTGTCGGTTCCTTGTGCATTCCTAACTCTTTCTTTGACATTCGTCTCGTAGGTGCTCACCGCTGTCAGGTGAATTGTCTTCATACTTCTACTAAGGGCATCAACCACCTTATTTTCCTTTCCTTTAACATGTTTGATTTCAAAATCAAACTCACTAAAGAGGGCCATCCACCTAGATTGTATGGCATTGAGCTTTGGTTGGTCAAACAGATATCGCAATCCATAGTGGTCTTTCATAAGTACAAATTTCCTTCCCAGGAGGTAATGTCTCCACATTTTTAAGGCGTGCACTATGGCGGCAAGCTCTAGATCATGGGTCCAATAGTTGACTTCGTGCTCATTCAATTTTCGGGATTCATAGCAGACTACACTTCCTCCTTGCATAAGGACTCCTCCGAGCCCTTCTTTATAGGCATTTGTGCACACGAGGAAGTCGTTTTCGGGATCAACGATCTTCAGCACAGGTGCATGGGTCAAAAGGTGTTTCAGGGATTGAAATCTTTCTTCACATTCTTGTGTCCATGTAAATTTAGCTCCCTTCTTCTGGAGGGCAGTGATTGGACAACCAATCTTGGAGAATCCTTTTATAAATCTCCTATAGTATCCTGCTAAGCCCATAAAGGATCTGATATCCGAAACGTCCTTTGGGGTAGGCCATTCCATGATAGACCTGATCTTGTCAGGATCTACTGCTACTCCCTCTTTAGATATGACATGGCCCAAGTAATGTATTTGCTTCTGGAAAAAGTCACACTTGCTAAATTTGGCATAGAGCTGATGTTCTCTTAGCATTTGAAGCACAAGTCTAAGATGTTTCTCATGTTCCTGTCTATTCTTGGAGTAAATTAATATATCGTCAATAAAAACCAGTACGAATTTGTCTAGGAATTTGCTGAGCACATTGTTCATCAAGCACATAAAAGTGGCAGGGGCATTAGTCAATCCAAATGGTACTACCACAAACTCATAGTGACCATATCTCGTCCTGAAGGCAGTTTTGTGGATGTCCTCACCCTTGATTCAGACTTGATGGTATCCAAATCTCAAGTCAATCTTTGAGAAGATGGAAGCACCTCCCAATTGATCGAACAGGTCATCGATCTTGGGTAAGGGGTACTTGTTCTTTATGGTTACCTTATTGAGTTGTCTATAATCTATGCACAGTCAGAGGGTATCGTCTTTCTTTTTCACAAACAGGACTGGTGCTCCCCATGGAGACATGTTGGGCCGGATATAGCCTTTGTACATCATTTATTTTAGTTGTAATTTAAGGTCAACTAGCTCAGGTGTGCTCATCCTGTAGGGTGTCCTAGACACTGGCACCGCTCCCGGTGCAAGTTTTATCGAGAATTCAATGTCCCTTATCGGAGGTAAACCCGGTACCTCTTCCGGAAATACATCTCTATATTCTCTTAGTGTGGGGTGGTCTTCGAGGCTTGGTTTGTCATCTTCAACTGATTTCAACACCTATATCGCACATAGTGGACATCCCTTTCTGCAATACTTTCTCATTTGAAGGGTTGATATTCATCTCACCGAGACAGGTTTTTGGATCCCTTGAAGGGTTATCCTTTTTCCTTCTTCACTTACACATTCTAAGGTTTTATGGTAACATTCCAGTCTGGCTTTATATGTGGCTATCTAGTCCATACCAATCAACAGATAATGCGATCCTAGGGGTAATATGTTAAGGGTTGTTTGGGTGGGGAATTCACCTATAGTGAATCAGCAAGATGGTATGACTTCCATTACTTTTCTTTTGGTGTCGGTGGCTAACTGTACCAAACATGGCTTGGTGTGTTTATGTGGCTGTAATTTACACTTATCAACAGCCTTAGGAGCCATATAACTCAAATTTGAACCAGGGACAATTAGAATAGACACTAGATGGTTGGTGATCATACCTTCCATCTCCACCACTGAAGCTTGGTGGTCAGCGTGTTTATTATCCAAGGCTGCATAAATTTTTGGCATGCTCCTAGCCACGTCATTGATGGTGGTAGCTTCTTGAACATTGTAAATTCTTCGACTGTTCTGTTGTCGATGCGGGCAGTCCCTCAGTAGATGTTCTTCTCCACAACCCCAACATTTCAAGGGTTCTTTCTTCAGGTTATCAATCTTTCCTGGGGTAGATCCAAAAGGTTTATTCCTGCTCTGGGAGGGGAAATTTTGTTGGTGTACACTTTGGGTTGGGAAGCTCATCCTGGAGTCCCTTTTATAGTTTTCAAATCTTGGGGATTTAAACCCCTTTTTCTGGAATCCCGAATTACTCTTCTGCTTCCAGCCTTCACGAGGTTCTGTCTGATTCCCAAGTTGTTCATAACAATATCTTGCCTTTCGGATAGTGTCTTCTAGGGTCTTTGGCTCGTCAAACTCAATCCTGTTCTGATAGTCCTTAGGTAGTCCACTGATGAATCGTTGCACCTTTGCCTTTTCTACCTTTATATAGGTTACGTACCTCAACAATTTGAGGAATCTGCTGACATATTCCTCTATGGTGCATTGCCCCAGCTTGATTTCATAGAATTCTTTAGTCTTTTTGTCGAAATACTTTTCCGAAAGATACTTTTTCTTGAAGTATTTCTCAAACCGTTCCCAATATAGGTCTTCTTCGTGAATCCCTTTTATGTTCTTAAGGTCTTCCCACCAAATGGAATCCTTCCCATTCAGGTTGAAAGTGGCTACTCGGGCCTTCAAATTTTCTGAGAAGTCATGGACCCTGAAATACTTCTTTAGTCCAAGCAGCCAAGCCTCTTCTTCCTCTCCCTTCTTTATTTCACCATCAAAAGAGGGTGGTTTGGCCTTCTTGAATTCTTTTAGATTATGATTTTTGGAATGATCTTGCTTCTTTCGCTTTCTTTGGGAATAAGAACTAGTTCTGTTGCTAGAAGATCCCTCCGAGTCGCCAACTTCCTTTCCAGAGGAATCGTCCGATGCTTGTCCCTTGTCTTTGGGGTGGACCTTCCTCGAGGTGTTCTTCCCAGTGTGGCCACTTAAAAGACCATGTTTTTGTATCTCAGGTGGACTTCAACTTTTCTTTGTCTATCGTCGATCCGTGGGACTGGTGCCAGGTTCATGTTGCAATTGTCTTTGTATGTCAGATAAACTCTACAGTAAGACTGCATTAATTTCCGTTTACTTTTCTTTCTCTTTTATCATCCTCTCATTGTCGGCCTTGCAGCTCTGTAGTTCGACCATGAGGATCCTCACAATCTCAGCTAGATCTGGAGGGGTCCCTACCGCCCTCCTTTTGTCAGACTCTTCATCTCTATTGTGGGAGCCACCTCCCACTTCGTGGTGAGTCACCATTTTATGCATCTACATTTTCCCACAGTTGATCATCCGCTTGTGTGCAAAAGAAAAATGATTGTTGTTAGTCAATATTTATATTCATTCATAACTGACACATAGTTCATATTTGTCACATGCATACACACAATAGGAGTTTTCATTCTTAACTTCGACTTGTGATTAAGGGGGTTAAGATAGAGGGTTACTCCTTTTAAGAATACTTCAAATGGATTCTTTACGCAACCCGTTCATGAGCCCAAGTAGGCCAAGTGTTGTAACCATGCTCTGTTACCAAATTTTCACATACCCACTACGCATAATAGATTTTTCACATTTTTCTTTCTCTTTCTTTATCGAGGGACAGAGTCCTCAAATTCCTACGAGGTCCTAGCGTAGGCTAGGTCTTCCGATCGATACCTTCACTAAATCAATCCACTAGTTCTTTCATTGAAAATCTGTGGTGTAAAACTCAAATACCAAGCGCAGGCTTCACCTCCAGGTGATCATCGATTATGACCCCGGTCTAAGCCAAGGGGCACCTTTCACATTTCGTGACTCAGTGATGCCCGAGAGTCGAGTCTTTCGACTCTTCAAACCCCAAAACCCAAAATCCTATTCACACTAAGTCGACTCGGAGTTTCACATACCGGATCTTCACATACCGGGATTTCACAACTTGCGAAGACGAGGGGTTCATACCCTTGGGTTTCCTGGGTACTGAAACGATGAAATCAATTCACACTACACCGCTTCGGGATTTCACATACCGGGTTTTCGTAATGTACGAAGATGAGGGGTCTCGCACCTGGATTTCCCGAGAGACAAAACTCCGAAGCCCATTTACACTAAGCTCTTTTCAGGGTTTCACATGTCGGGATTTCGTGATGTGCGAAGACAAGGGGTCTCGCACCTGGGTTGCCCGGGAGACGAAACTCTGAAGCCCATTTATACTAAGCTCTTTTCGGGGTTTCATAGGTCAGGATTTCATGATGTGTGAAGACGAAGAGTCTCGCACCTAGGTTTCCCGGAAGCTGAAACTCCGAAGTCCATTTACACTAAGCTCTTTTCGGGGTTTCACATGTCAGGATTTTGCGATGTGCGAAGATGAGGGGTCTCGCACCTAGGTTTCTAGGAAGCCTAAACTTAGAAGCCCATTTACACTAAGCTCTTTTCGAGGTTTCACATGTCAGGATTTCGTGATGTGCGAAGACGAGGGGTCTCATACCTGGGTTTCCCGGAAGCTGAAACTCCGAAGCCCATTTACACTAAGCTCTTTTCGTGGTTTCACATGTCGATATTTTTCAATGTGCGACGATGCTAGGTCTCGCACCTGGGTTTCCCGGAAGTAGAAACTTCGAATCCCATTTACACTAAGCTCTTTTCGAGGTTTCACATGTCAAGATTTCGCGATGTGCGACGACGCGGGGTCTCACACCTGTGTTTCCCAGGAGCTGAAACTCTGAAGCCCATTTACTTCGCAACAGGGGCAAGGTAAACTCATGGATTTACTACAATGGTAGTCTTTTCAAGGGACTCACTCCGACACTGGAAGATGAGGGTACTTTCCCAAAAAAGGTGCCTTCAGGAGGACGAATCGGGGCATAGTATGAGTCAAGTTAGATTGGTCAATCCTCAGGGAAATAGACTCATATCCTGAACTCATACATTCTATACATTAACCAATTTGTAGTTATATCAGTATACGCATGCATCCATTATTTCCAATCAAAACACAAGGCAAACACTTCTATACAGAAACTATTTATGAGTGTATAAAAATGAGTATGTGATCATGACATTCAATTCCAAACGCAATACATAACACTTATCAGAAATTTTGGATGTGATGTGAATGCTGAGAGGGGTGCTCGTTTTCACCCAACCGTAGGCTCAGTGATTCCAACCGGATTTACCATTAGCCACCCCCAAGCTAGACCACGATGCTTTGAGACTCAATCTCCTGCTTCCAGCTCAACGGAAGTCATGGACGAAGGTTACTCCCCTTCTCCTCTGTTCATGAATCTCTATATTTTCGGAGTTCCTCCAGTTCTCCTTCTGCGATTCCTGTCACGCACGCTCCTCCTCCTACCCCCCCCCCTTCCACACTTCTTTCCTTGCCTTTCTCCTGCGAGGTTGTGTGTGGCGCGAATTTCCTTGTCCGTGGTCAGGTCTGAGAGCTTCTACGGATAGGAAGTTTGCCCCCATCCCCTCATTTACTCTTGAGGAGCCTCCCCACCTACCATCCTTGCGGGTAATTCATTCCAGGGTCAGAGAGTGAGCTTTGGTTTCCGAGCACATACAAACCAGTATGGTTTCAGTTTGGTGGAAGTTAACGCAGCCATTCTCGACCCCTTCCACCACCTCTCATCAACCATCATGGTCTCTTTTAGCACATCCCCCTCCCAGCAATCACGCGGCACATATTCATGATATAATTTACATTCATCGACCATTTATACAAAGGTCTGTCAAATCCAACATTCACATCTTTGAGTTTTTCATAGTTCTTGGCCAAAATAGTTATTTTTACAGACTGAGGGAAACAGGGTGTTACAGTAGATACCTACCTTTTCTTTATCCGATCACCTTCTCTTCCCTATCATCTTTCTGACATGATCAGGGGAATAAGAATTCTGTGGTTTAGAATTTCAAGTATGAATTAAAGCGGTATCGGCAAACCACCACAACATATGTGGCAACATCCACAAACATGGCTTCTATCCAGAACCAATTGGAAAAGGAAGAAGAGGGGCTAGCCTAGTTGCAATCGTAGTCCCCGTCTCAATAAAAAGTCAATAAAAAGGTTGTTGAGATTATCGGAGGCAGTCAATTCTTTGTCCACAACTATAAAAGAAAGCTTTTGAAACTAAAATGAATTTGTCCTTAATCCATATCAATGCCATAAGTTGGCGGTAGAGTAAGCTAGAAATGACCATACATGTAGGAGGTGACAGGGGTGCAACATATAAGGGATATAAATAGGATATCCAAGCCTTGAGTTTGAGTGATCATCTACCTAGAGGCAGGGAAGTAGCTGAGAGATGTCAGGAAAGTCAATGAAGTAAAAGAAAGTGGGAGTCAGTGCCTTTTATACATGAAACTTTCTAAATCCAGCATGGTTGTCAATTTGTTCAGTGATAACCATTCCATCATTGAACCGGGCGCCTAATCAGATTAGAAGCAAGTACATTTCAAGGTGTCTCAATTTTGAATGTATGACTTTTTCCAGTTATCGAGAAAGAGTAGACCAATAAGCTTTAGAGAAAGCATGTCAATAAGCAGGTACCGAAGCTACTATCGTTTTATGCGGAGCACCTCTTGATCCGTTGCACTCTTTCAGTCGGTTGTCGTTATAAGCTTGATCCTTCGTTCCCTCTTAGGCATATCCTCCTTCTATGTAAGGGGTCGTCTTCCCACCATAACAATGAGCAGAACCGGAATCAATTGAACCAGGATTCGTAAAAGCAAGCAAGACTTGGCAGAACGAGAATTCAGAGCATAAAAGACAGCAACAAGCTTAAGAGTGGAAAATAATGCTTTTATGATTGAGCTAGAGGAAGCGATAAGACTTGAAAATGCGGATTGAAAAGAACCAGAATTAGAAACCAAACTAGAGGCGCACTGCCAACTCTGCCTTCTCCCTACGTTTCACTCGAAGAACGGCGGGAGGGACTCAAAAAAAGACACTGACTTCTTTGAGTTGAGAATGAATGAGATGGTTAAAAGAATGATGGTGTTGTAGCCCAATCTAACCTCTCTATCTGATTCAAGGCTAAGATATTTAGAACAAATACGGTGGATAGACGTGTTTAGTTTGGAGGTCGAGTCTCCTTCCTACCCCATCTATAGTGAGCAGGATATCTCTATTATTCCATGGGTTGAGGTGATACTAATCTCACATTTCTCGAGTGGGATCTCTAATTCTCGAATGTATAGTTCTCCCTGTGCCATATGGTGGAATCATTTCTTAAGGTAGAACGTCTAACTACCTGAGGCAGGCCTAATACCTAATACATGGGGTGGACTCTTTAATAAGCTAGTTGACTTTCTCATTAACTAGTATAATAACATGGGCTAATATCTCACTTAATTAAGGTAGGAAAGCTTACTTATATGAGACGATATATAATTCATGAAATGTGAGGCAGGCAAGCTTATTCAATGGGGAAGAGGGCCCAAATAAGCATGGGAGGAGTTACGATGCAGGAATTGAAAAGGGATGCTACTAGGTTCTTTTTGAATCGAGGAGGTAGGCAGGGCTCTTGTGACTTCCAATGCCATATTTATTCTTCTCAAGCAAACAAAACTAACTTACCTTCGATAAAACCCTTTATTTCCCCAAACCACCCCTTGAGATTCTTCAAGAATTCTTCTCCCGAGTGGGAAAGGTACGGTGATTCCTAAGACCAATCTGTAATAATTCTACGTTCTCCCTCTTAAGATTATAGATAGAGGGCTTTCAAAGGTCTAGTGCATAAATGACCTAAAGGTCGAGTGTCGTATATGAATCATTATGAATCGTTATTACGTATATAATAATAAGACTAATAAGTCGAGTCTATTAGATATGGTAAAGTACATGTCGAGTACCTATTATTATTATCATCGCTGGCAGGTCTGGAATTTGATGTGCTACAACCCATCTTTTGTCACTCAATCTGTATTTGACACGTGGTTTAAAAAATCAAATTTCATCACTAACTGGCATTCAAATTATCTACCTGTCAATTTGAAGTGTGACCGCCTCCAGTACCCGTAAAAAACTAATGGGTATACAGTATAACATAGGGCTAGGTAGTAGGGTTAGCCTGCTAGGTAGTAGGGCCTGGTCGGGACGTGGAAGCTGGGTTATAACTTATACGTATTTGTAGGGAAGTTGGTGAAAGTAGTTGTATACAATTAAATGCAATAAATTAATCCCTGCTCCCGTGTCACCACAATATGCATTAACTAATAAATTTTTTTCGAGGGTTGAATCCTGATGGTAGCTACTAGCGCAGCTCTAGCCTCCAATGTATTGATAAAAATTAATTGTTAATAGTTATGATGTTATTTGTTACAGGCTTTGTAACCTACTCATATCCGGGCTGTGGAGCGGCGAGCCTACCCTTTAACCCATCAACTCATCAAATATACACGAACCCCGGTCTCTGTGGGAGGGTGGAGTGCTATTGGAATTTGGTGCTAGGGGAAGAAAGAAGTGGATTGTGGAGTAGCGAGCCTACCCTTCATCCCATCAGCTCATCAAATATACCCGGTCTCTATGGGAGGGTGGAGCGCTATTGGAATTTGGTGCTCGGGGAAGAAAGAAGTGGACTATGGAGCAATGAGCCTACCCTTCAGCCCATCAGCTCATCAAATATACCCGGTCTTTGTGGGAGGGTGGAGCGCTATTGAAATTTAGTGCTCGGGGAAGAAAGAAGTGGATTGTGGAGCGGCAAGCCTACCCTTTAGCCCATCAGCTCATCAAATATACATGGTCTCTATGGGAGGGTGAAGTGCTATTAGTTCTTGGGGAAGAAAGAAGTGGACTGTGGAGCGGCGAGCCTACCCTTTAGCCCATCAGCTCATCAAATATACATGGTCTCTGTGGGAGGGTGAAGTGCTATTGGAATTTGGTGCTCGAGGAATGTGGCAGATATTACACTCTTCTCTCGACTGGTAAGCCTCACATTATCATCTGTTATATCCTTCCAATATTGCTCTAGTTGCAATGAAGTTTTCTTTGGGTTTTGGAAATATTTCTCTCGGTACCATCTTGCAATGCTTTTCTTGGATCTTTTTAATATTAGGAGCGATAGTTATGGGAAGGAATTCCAGATCAAATTATCTGAGATGAATAATGGAATAGCTCACTAGCTTTTAGGCTGGTAGGTCCAGCTCTTGAACGATGCATATCGTATTAGTTGGGAATGAAATAACCAGTAACAAGAGGACGACTCCACCACCTTACTTCTAAAGTGAAAAAGAAAATAATTGACCTACCTTTCTGAGTGAACCTCTTACCTGAGTATTTTTAATAAGGGGTACAATGGTTATAAACTTATATCAGGGTATGAAATCGGATTCCATCTAGGGCATATTCAATCTCGAGGAGGAAAATACAACCCCTATTTAATCTCACCTGTGAGCAATTCCCTCCTATCGACCTACTTTTTTCATATGGTTTCACACCCTTACCCTGCTACTGCCGAAGAAATATTGATTTCTGGTCAGTCAACGGAGTAACAAGAGAGAAAGCTTCACATTATCAATGGGACATCGAGGAATCCTCTGTGAACGGATTAGCCCTTTCGATGCTTGAAGGCCAGACCATAAGGCCTGCCACCTACCTATTCTATTATTTGGAATGGATAATGGTTATGGTGAACCGTGAGCTATTAATAGATCTCAGATTTAAGGAGGGTCTCTCTTATTCCAAACCTTGTAGTTGTTATTCTTTATTTTCCTCGTCTATCATCAGTAGTCATGTCCAACTGTTAGTTATCTTAGTGACAGTCAGTCCAGCCTCCAGATGTAATATGGTTGTATAATAGATTCACTAGATTTTGTGCTTATCACCAAATTTTCAATTCACTGTTGTTCAATTTAAAAAAAAAAATTAAAAGTGTGTCCTTGATTCAAAAATTGGAGAGGCGATGCATTTGTTGAGATTGATTACATTTTACTTCACTATTTGAATACCCTATAGGTCTACCGTCTATCATCTATCATAAGTTAAACCCCATCAATTTATCGGTAACTACTTTCCACCGTGAGTTAAAGATTTGAAAACTTGTGCCACCCAACTTGATAAGGCACGCAACACAAGTGTAAATTGACAGGTGAACCATGAAAGTAGTCCTTGTTAAAAGTAGTCTGACTAATTTAGGTTAAAGTAATCCTCCGTTGACTCAGAGCGTTGAGCATTGGCATGACCATGGGAGTCCTGAGTGAACTTCAGCTCTGATAAACCCTACGATTTCCACCACCTTTGAACAATACAAAATATGTTAGTTTTGAGTAAGGAAGATACAATTAATATGAACGAACGCTGGAATACAAATCGTTAAAGGAGGTTTAACAGTGATAAAATATATTTGAAAAAATTATTATTTTTATACAATTTATCACTCAAGTTGAAAAAGTAGATTTACTTTCTAATAAATCAACTATATATTTTAAAATATATATAATTAAACCAGCACCATCAAATATAGATAATTAAACAACCACAATCACTTTACAATTAACTAATCATTATAATTAAAATACCAATAATTATCACTAACAAATTCAACTATACTATATTGAAAACTAAAAAGCTCAATCATATGATCTTGAAAATTGAAAATACAAAGAGTTTTTGAGTCTTACATATACATAGTTTTCCCAAGCCATACATCATTGGGTCCATAATGTTCAATGTAGCTTCTAGCCTCCAGTGTCGGCATACTTCTATGCCAAGGATATTTGAGAGCTTATTCATCCTGAAAATAAAATTTCCAAAGTTTTAGAACACTAAAATATAAAATATATTATTATATTGCAAATGGACACATTGAAAAAAATATAAAATATTGTTTTTTCCTAATCCCCTTTATGGGACAATGTCTTCAATACGCCCAAGTTCCAACTCTATATCATCATTAATGTGAAATTTGGATAGCAGGACTCGAATAAAGAACCAACGATATTACATACCTCTCCCCGAATAATCTTTTTCCTGATATCTATTCTTCCCCTGTAGGGGTGGTAGGGTTGGCGGTTCTCTCTTATGTGGTAGGTCTTTCTTCTTTGCAGGAGTGGCAGCAGTGGTTGTGAGCGGGATTCATTTATTTATATTTACAGAGCTCTAGCCAGGTCTGATGAGATCGCTGTGAGGATAGGGGCTCTGTGTTTAATATTATTTACGATCATGATTTATTGGTCCATAGTTTGAAAAAATAATAATTCTCGAGATATTGAAAATTCAATTGTTTGATGTGTGTCCTCAGGCTCACATTTCCAAGCCAATCTTTCACCTGACAACATTTGAACATTTGTGATTGTTTTGCACATACACCCTATATACATTTTGGTCTTATTGTTGTTCAAATCCTTGATTTCTAAATGGTTTCTTGTTTCCTTATTTTGGTTATCTTGATTTGTCCCAGCTTCATTGGTTTCTTGGGTTGCTACATCAATTTCGCCAAGAGTTTTATGGTGTATTTATGGGATTTACAAGAATTGAATATGTTTAGGTTTCTAGTTATGCATTTGCTTCATGGATTTTGATGTTTTTTCAATCTTGTTTTATTTTTGTTAATGCCTTTTTAAAAAAATTGCGAAAATTGTTGATACTTTACTTGTATGTTTTTTAGTAAAGAATGAACGAGATCACCTAAGTACGCTGGATTTCTAATATTACCCAATAGTCCGTCATCAACATCTTGGCCCCCATTTCCTTCTAATAAAGTATTTTTCTCTCTTTGATTGTTGCATATTCATTATTCTCTTTGTAAAAGACCCAACACATATGCATGCACTTTGTTAGTCAATTGTTGCATAAAATAATAACACAACCTTGATTAAATGAAGAATAGCGAGGTTGCTAGTGCCTTGGAATATCTATTAATCGTTGCCTTTTTTTGACCATGAACTCTCGACAAAGGCATTGCCTTTTCTTGACCATAAACTCTGGACAAAGGCCCTTTACATGAAATCAATTGACAATCAATTTACATGACAAATAAACAAAATAGAACATTATCAAAGATAGAAACAATTCTATATTTGAAAATATAAATAAAGGAGATATACAATACTCACACGAAATAGGTTATTATCAATATGAGAAATTAATAAATTAAATTATAAGTTGTGTTCACTTTTATTTAAAAAAATTGGATATTTTTCAAGTATTACATTTAATCTCAATTTTTCATGATCATGTTTACATATATCCTATATAAATTGAATTGCATTTAATATATAAACTAGTAGTACACATTTAGTTTAATAAAGGGATACATATTTTGTCTTTTTAAGACTTTCCTCTTTTAATACATCTTCTAAGAATGTTGAATAACTTATACATCTTCTAAGAAATATAATGACAGTTGTAAGCATATCAAGACTGTTATCATAAATAATAAATGAAATAGATAGATAGGGACGAAAGGTTCCAGGCCCAGAGAGATGACATTTACTTTTTGCATTTATTCCTTTAAAAATACACCAGTAACTATCTGTATTGCGTGGTTCACCGGATATCCCTATGTAACCAAAACAAGCATCATGAAGATTTGGCATAAAAACTTGATACATACACGAGGACATAATCTTTAGTCTTTTGCATACAAATGGATATCTTCTTGTGGACTGTAATATTTTTCAACTCTTAGTTTCTTTCTATGGTGAAATGTCATTTCTCATGTTAAATTGTTTTCATGTGAAGCAAGTTAGTTGAATATACAAAGAGTTAAAGGATTGGTTTGTATTCATTACAATAGCCTACAACTATCCAGGTATAATATCCAAAACCATTTTAATGGATATGTATTGGTATATGTTTTTTTGGAAGCATATGTTTAAGTTTTTTTTCAACATATATAATTACTAATAACTTTTAATTTAGATATTGAGAGTCATAAATTTTAATAGGTATTGATTCTTATGTTTATAGATTCTCTAACTATAGAAAATATTTTTTATTTTTTTATAGACAAGTATAACTGAATATATGGTTTTCTTTGGGACATGTGTGAGTTGAATTTTGGGTTTCACCTATTTCTTTTATATAGGTGGATACACTCTCACAAATGTCTCAAAAAAGAAAAATGCAAGCTACAATTGGAGAAATGTATGGATGGACAAAAGAAAAAACTTCTAAGACTCAAAACCCTTCAAGTGAAGAAATCCATAATCCTCAATTGGAACAACAATTGCATGAAATTTTTAGAAGTTTGTCCGAGGATGATCTTAATAAAGAAACAAATGAAGTTAAAGAAGATGATAACAATCAAGAGAAAATCGAAGGGCAAATAAAAACAAAATTTCGTATGGAATGGTTAGATAAGTTTGATTGGCTAAATTATGTGAGGCATGAAGACACAATCACTATGAAATGTAGTTATTGTGAGAAGTATAGGATGAGTGGACCATGGAGTTTAGGGAATGGTTGTACCACATTACAACATAATGCTCTTGTTACTCATGAAAAATCAGGTACATAAAGATGCTAAGGGAAGATGGATTAATGAATTAGAAAGAAAGATGAAGCCAATTCCAGATCATATTAGGCAGATGGAAGATGAAAATAAGGAAAGAGTGATTACGACAATGAAAATATCATATTTTGTGTGCCAAGAAGATTTATCTTTATCAAAGTATGAAAAACTTTGCAAATTTCTCATGGATGAAAAAACACCATATATGCTAAAGTCTCAAGATCACTCTTCATACACGAATCGTAAATCTCCAAATGATTTTATATATTGCATATCAAGACATCTTGAGCAAATTCAGATAAAAAATATCTTGGAAAGTCCTTTATTTTCATTAATGGTTGATGAAAGCACTGATCGCAGCTTAGAGCAGCACCTTGTTGTTTATGCAACTTATTTAGATTCAAAGGGTCTTAGGCCACCTATTTCACAGTTTATGAAACTCAAGAATGTAATAGATGGAAAAGGAAAAACAATAAATAACAGTGTTAGTGAATTAATAAATGTTAGAGGGCTTCAGTATAAAAAATTGATAGTTGTTTCTACAGATGGAACTTCAGCAATGATTGGACATGAAAATGGCTTTGTTTCATTTTTGAAAAAAAAACACTCCAAACCTTATTACAATTCATTGTGTAGCTCATCGTGAGTCTTTAGCTGCAGCAGATGCTTCTAAGAAAATACTTGAGTTATTATATGTTGAAAAAATTGCAAACAAAGTGTATTCATGGGTTCAAAATTCACCAAAGAGAAGTAATGACCTTAATGATTTGCTTAAAATTATGCAAATCAATGTTATCAATGTTCTACATATACACTCGGTGAGATGGTTATCGAGGGGAGAAGTTATTATAAGGCTTGTGAAGTTTATGCCAACGATTTTAACTTTGTGGAAAAATGAAAAAAAAACTCCATCATGGTATGATAAGACACGAATTTACTCCATTCAATTTTGTTTTCATATGTTGGTTGATGTGTTGGGTGAATTGAACAAGCTAAATAAGACTTTCCAAGAAGAAAATATAGATATTACAACTATTGGCTTGGCTCTTGAAGTAACTATAAGTACATTGTCTAGATGGTTTTTGAGAAAAGAAACATTTGCAGAAGGAACAACGTATCTTTCAAAAATTTCAAGTGATTCTCAATATGGATATATTGAAATTAAATATGAAGGGGTAGTTATAGATAGACATGAATTGCAATACATTTCTATACCAGCTATGGACATTGATTATAGTGATATAAGAAAACGAACCATGAAACCTTGTATTGAAGGAACACAAGAGAGATGCCAACAACTCACATAAGGTTATATTGAGTCTCTCATAGACTCTTTGAATGAAAGATTCCCAGATCTTCATCTTTTCAATGCAGCAAAATTGTTCAGTCCTTGTTATTACCCGGAAGAGCGCCATAGTCATGAGAAAAATTCAGAGTGTTGGCTTTTTAAACTCTTTCAACATTTGTAGCATACCATGTCAAAGGATATTGGACTTGTCCCTTTATTTGATGTTAAAGTTTGTAAAAGAGAGTTGCACCCTTTTGTTGATTCGTTAAATATGGCTTGTGAGGGTTTTTTAATGAAAGAAGCATGGAAGGTCTTTCGTAATACAAAACTATGGCACAAAACTTATCCTCATATGATGAAATTATGGCAAGTTGTACTCACTATTCCTGCAAGTATAGTGGATTGTGAAAGAGGATTTTCTAAATAAAACATCATCAAGGACATTCGAAAATCAAGGCTAGAGTTGGATACACTAGATGCACTAATGAGAATATCTTTGAATGGGCCTGAATTATCTAATGTGGATTGGAATGTAGTATATGAGTTATGGAGAGATACAAAATCAAGAAGACTTCTTGACCTTTGAGAGTTCGAAAGTTAGTTTTTTGTGTCATTTAAAGTGAGTTGTGGTTATATTGCAAAGTAATTTTTAATGTGTATGTAATCTTGTCTGTTATGTTGAGTGGAGGATTCACGCCAAGATGTTTTTCAGTATTCTGAATTTTTGACTTGAAGAAATATGAAGTATAGTTGTAATCTACACTTGAAGAAATTTGGTTATAAACAGAGTGAACAAAAAGAGGTAACAATGCTCTATATTCACTTGAAAAATATTTAATTGGTTAATGCTTTGATAATATTTGGATATAGGGGATGTAAATATTTTGTAAATTCTAGTTAATAATGCAAAAACTTACTTAAAATATGTTTTTGCAGGGATGTATGTACATGTTGACAATTTTGAGCCAATGGATCGGTAAGTTCTTTATTCTTTAAATAATAGGAATTTGGATGATTTCAATAGGAAAATACAAAGACACTTTGGATAATAAAATTGGTATCCTTGCTTTAATGATTTAGGGGTCCATCTTTTAATTTTTTAAATAAAGAAATATAATCATTGTTCTTTGTTATTACAGTTTTCTTTTTTTGTTTCAGGTTGTTGTAAGAAGGGTTGCTCATTGTGTTACATATTTTTTGAGCTTATAATCATACTATGTTGCATGCTTTTTGAGCTATGAGTGGAGGATTCATGCCGAGATGCTTTTTAATACGCTGAATTTTTACTTGAAGAAATATTAAGTATAGTTGCAATCTAAATTTGAAGTGGTTATAAACTCAGTGAATAAAAAGAGGTAACAATGCTTTATATTCAGTTGAAAGATATCTAATTGGTTAGTACTTTCATAATATTTTTCCACTATTATATTTAATATTAGATTGGACAAAGTTATGGTTATACTATATGTTGTCAAATTAGATATAGAGCATATAAATATTTTGTACATTCTAGTTAATCATGCAGGAACTTATTTCATAAAAAGAAATTTTGCAGTAATGGTCTCTCATAACTTATTTATCATTTGAAATATATTTTTGCAAGGATGTATAGGTTTCACAGTTTTGAGCCAATGGATCCAAGTAAGTTTTCTATTCTTTAAATAGTATACATTTTGACAATTTGAATAGGAAAATACAATGGTGTTTTCGCTAATAAAATTGCTATGGTTTCTTTAATGGTTTAGGGGTCTATCATTTAAGTTTTTAAATAAATAAATCTAATCATTGTTCATTATCATTGTCATTGTTATAGGTTTTTTTGTTTCATGTTGTTGTAAGAAGGGTTGCTTGTTGTGTTCCATATTTGAGCTTATAATCATGTGTTCCATACTCTTTGAGTTGTGAGTGGAGGATTCATGCCAAGATGTTTTTTAGTATGTTGAATATTTTACTTGAAGAAATATGAAATACAGTTGCAATCTACAACTCAAGTGATTATAAATAGAGTGCAAAAAAAGAGGTAACATTGCATATTCTGTAAATTCTAGTTAATATGTTAACAAGAAATACTGCAAGAAATTCTAAATCAATGTTGTATATTTCGTGTCAGGGAAAGTGTCGGTGAGGGTCTGGAATGTAACTTCTCAGAGACATCGGCGGAAAATGTCGGAATATGTCGGAAAATGTCACAAGACCTCAAAAAAATACAAAAACACTCATTTTTTTCAAATTTTTAAACTTGTAAAGCAACAACAACATCAAATAAACACTTTGCTACATAAATATGAAAATACAACCAATAAATAAGATGCATAAGATGTCAAGTGGTCACATATTGTTACTAAACTTAAAATTCTGAAACATGTTCCTGATAGGTCCATAGGATGATAGTAGATACAAAATCACATCAAATGATCAAAATAAATGTATCTCATGAGATGAATCATCATGAGGCATCTAGATACTAAATAGTACATGATAAAATGAAAATGATAGATCATAGGAATCCAAAATTCAAATCATTGATTCCCTCTCTGTCGTGTTGTTGCTGCTCTAGCCCTTTTACAGGTAACGAACACCAATTTTCCTCTGGAAGCAGTACGTGGGTGTGGAGGTACTCTAGATGAGCTTGGAGTGGAAGCTCCAACTACTCCAGATGCTACATCTGAGGTGGTAAGTGATGGGGACGAGGTGGGAGGAAAAGTGTGTTGCCTCCCAGTCCCAACGGACCCAATTCCAACAGCAGGTATAGCTCTCCATGGAGGTGGTGGTGGCATTGGATCTACTGGAAGTCCAATCTCCTCCTCGACCTCTGTATCCACTAGAAGTGGAACATCGCCCTCCTCCTCCTCCTCCTCCTATGTTTCCCCCTCCTCCCTCAAATCATTTTCATGCTCCTCCAACCACTCGGGGGCCTCCTCCATCTCAGGCTCCTGAATCTCCACCCGCCATTGACTGGTGGTGTCAATGTTACCCAATGTAATGGCTTCTATGTCAGGTTCTTTGTCAAGTTGCTTCACCCACAACCTTAGATTGTAGTAGACATATACCAAGTCATTAAGGTGTTGAGTACCTAACTTGTATGAACATTGAGAGCTATAGTTAGTGATGGTAAATAAATAGTAAATACGAAATTGTAAAAATTAAAATTAAAACAAATATAAAGTTTAAGCAATTTAAATTTTGATTGTTGCATTTTTTAACATTTCTAACCTGTTGTGCTTCTTGGAGTGTATCTTTTCAAAGACACTCCAATTGCGCTCACAACCTGAAGAACTGCAAGTTTGATTAAGCACTAGAATGGCAAGTTTTTGCAGCTCTGGGAGCTTTCCACCATAGTGTTTCCACCAGACATCTACAATGAATAAAATGAAAGGAAGACAATGAATTATATTTTAGATTTCCATCAAGCAATGCTGCAATAGATGTCATATATAATATATAGAAAGGAATAAACAAAATTTGAAATTGAAGCTTACCTGGCATCCTTGTGGTCCTATCTTGGACAACCATATCATAGCCCAACATCTCGGATGCCATCCTCTATATCTCATTCTGTCTATAAATCTCTGAGCATTCAAATGGAGTCAGCACCATCCTTTGAACACACTGGAGGAAACCATCAATGACCTCACCATCAAAATTAAATCCACAAGCATAAGTGAATGTAGGGTTGAGGTAGAGCCCTGCTGCATGAATGATACGATGGAGAGTGTTATTCCATCGCTCATCAATCACACCCCATATCTGAGCTCTTTTGGTGATTCCTTCCCCCCCTTGTTCTTATAGTACCAGTAGATAGCCTCCTTGGCCCTATCCATGGCCTCATACAAGTAGCCCATTGTAGGCTTCTCACCATCAACCAATCGAAGAACCTTTACCAAAGGTTCAGTAATGGTACATACCTCCCCTACTCCACTCCAGAATATCAAGTCATGTCCCACAAGTTGGGCTATGGCTTGCCCATCTTGTTTGGTGCTATAGACACA
>ML784922.1:50367-60606 GCA_009831015.1 Picea engelmannii | reverse complement strand
CAAACATCAACAATAGTAAACTTAGATTAAAAATGGGGAGGTTTATTTTCCTATATTCTAATTTGATGTCATCAAGAGTTATAATGAACCATAACATGTTAAACACTTGGCACATAATTTCAATTGGGATGGATGTATATCAAAGTGGACAACCATGATGCATACATAGCGTAATCCTCTCACACACAACCTGCGAGTGCAATCTATTCAACCACCTTGGCTCATGATCTTCGGTGTACATGGGATTATGGCCTTGAAGCATGAGGGATTGTTGCTTATGTGGGTTTGTGGCTTATGATTTTGTTGCATCTAGGTGTGAATCGACGTTCAACATTGGCTATTTTTCCCTCTAAATCGTCCCTATGGGATCTTGAATCTCGGGTTTGGTTGGCTCTTTGAATTTTTATCTCAGATTTCAATGGAAATGGTGGAATCGAAATGACCTCAGATTGGTGGTGTGCTCCAGTTCGGATTAGTTTCATTGGATTGAGGGGATTTAATGGATTTTGTGACTCTTATGGTGACAATGGTTTGTGCATATTTTGTGGCTCTCATTGTGGATATGGATTTTGTGACCTTTGTGGCTCGCTAGTCTACTTAATTCAAGTTTGTGGGCTACTTTTCTTTCGTATTAGTATTTGCACTGCCATCTAGTTAGCTATGGGGACTTCATTGGATTTTGTGGATCTCATTGAGTTGGTGGTTGTTGTGGTTCTTATGACTATCATCATGGCCATGGTTTCTGCCACTTCTGTGGTCCATTTGTTAGTGCAATTCAATTCCATGGGGTTGCTTATGTTTTAGCTAAGCATTGGTGGTGCCATCCTCAACTGAAGATAAGTTGTCATCCCTTTATTAGTGGCCTTGTTGGGACACTAGATAATGATTTTAAAAACTTTGGACCATGTGTGGCAAGTGATAAAATAGGGTTGTCATTGGATTTATGTTGGGAGCCTTTAATGGATCATGGGCATGTTGTACAATTCCCTTTGTGTGAGACCGTGGAAATTTAGAGAATTTTAAGAAGGAATGAGGCTTAAATTGTTGGTAACAAAACCTCATTTTCATCACTCTAAGATAGAATGCAATCCTAAGAAGCTAATAGTGATACTGAAGTCACTTTTTGATGGAAACCCTCTATCACCAAAAGAAAGAAATTGAGGGATTGTAGGGTGAATGTGTAGACCTCAAACAAACAATTGATGGTTTGGTTAGAATCAACTCCACTGCTCACTCAATGGCCACACCATTTATTGGGTTAGATAAGGATAAGGAGGATGAATCCATTCATTGATAGCAAGACAACGTGGAAATGTTGAACATGGACCAAAACTCTATGACAAATGAAGTGCAATACGAATAATCCTACAAAGAATTTGAATTTGGTCTCATCTAGTATTTTTTTATGTATTTTAAAGTTTGTTTGTTGTTAGGTTGTTTTGTGTGATTGTACACTTGCAGTATATTATAAAATCATTTTTGAAGAAAAGTTTAGTCCTATAATGCTAGTTTCAATCTCTGGACATACTTCAGAAAAATTTCTCTGATAGCCCTTTCATATTTATTTTCATGCTAAATAATGTGGCTGCAACATTTGTCTAATACACATATAACCTATTGGCACGCAATTGTAAGACCCTAGGTTCAAGTTAATTAACCAACAAAACCCTTCATAAATCACCCCTTTCGGCATCACTTGCATGCAAATGAAGTCTCACTCGAGGCATTTATTAGGGTTGCAGGAACCAATTTTCTATAGTAGTGAGGGGATGGGAGGTGATAGTCTTATCTATTCTTACTCATCTACTCTGTGCACATGATTCATTGCCTGTTATTCTTTGATTAATTAGTGAATTTAGTTATATAACACCATTATACTGTATATTGCAACATAAACCATTTGTCGTAACATTCATAACTACTGCACAATGATCATATAGTAAACAGATATAGTCCAACATGCATAAATACAAGATTCATGATCAATCACATAAAAAGACAAGAATATACAATAATTAACATGGTTCACCCAGCTTTAGGCTACGTCCACAATGATTGGATTCTTTATTATGCTTTCTATAATCATTCCAGGCTTGCGCACTATGCTACAATAGATTCATCATATTATCAATCCCCCTCCTGCCTAGTTGCTTTGGAGTGCAAGCCTCTCTCTCTAAAACTTTCCCTACTCACTCAGACATAGACTCCCTCACCTTCTTGGTCTATTCTCTCACTCTCTTCGTGAACCCCTATCTTCCCAACCCATTACATATTTATACATGGACTCTAGGGCTTAAAACCCTACTTTTCTTATCCACAAAAACCTATTACAACTCATTCTGACTCGTTGCAAATCATGTTGACTCGTTGTTCGGGCGTGATTTTCCTTCTTTTATGTCTGCACGCCGCTTTTGTATTCCGGACTGTTGTTCTTTCTTATTTTTTGTGTCCTTCTTCTTTTGGCATGCCAAACCATTGTCCTTCCTTTTAGCTCACTTAATCTTCTCACTTTATTCTCATGCTTTATTCTCTTCTAAGTATGCTCTTACTGTGCACTTCAATCTTGGATGTGCCTTATTACTGTGCACTCCACTCCTTCCTTGTCTTCTTTCTTTTGTTGTTGTGCATATCCTCTATTCTTAGGATTTTTCTGAACACTGTATCCAAAATGCCTCTCCAGCAAGCCCCCAACACTCACATGTGGCTCGTCCCGAGCCACTCAGGCCTATTGCGTTGTTCTCCTCCATGACTCTATGAAATTTTGGGAGGTGTCCTTTAATGTTGCAACTTCCTTTGTTACTTTTTCCTTTGTTCCCAAAATTTCCTCTTCGCACTGCACAATCAGGTTCATGAGTTTCTCTTCAGTTTCATGCACTGCTAGCTTCACTTTTCCCTTCGCAACTGCCAATTACACTATCATCCTTAATGCTTTGTCTTGCAATAGTCCTAATCACTATTGCAGAATCTTCTGTTGGTCCCTTATCTTTTTTATTTCATTATATGACTACTTTTGTGCCAAAATGGTCGTCATTCGTTCAACAGGTGGGAGAGTGATTATGTTCTCCAAATCCTTCTGTGCCTTTTTCGTGGACATCCTTAAATATGGCTTCCACGACCTTCGTTTCTGGATCCTCAATCAATTTTGTCCAGATCTACACACTTTCCTCATAGATCTTTGTGCATTCCTTGTCCATCTTCTTGATATTTTCTACTGTGGTCATCAATGTTCTCTCTCTTCCTACCCTTTCCTCTGGTGGTGTTCCTGACGCGGTGCACAATTGCAAGTCCTCAATCCTTTTGTAGAATCCTTTGATGACTTCGCCAATTCTTGAGATTTGTTATTCCATTGCAGCCTCTACTACTAATGGTACTTCAGGGATCTCCTTATACAACTTTTGGATAGTCGTTTATATCCATTGTTCCATTTGCCCGACCTCGTCCTTCTATTTTCACGATTTCTCAACCTTTTCCTCGGATTCATTCTTCTTCTTTAGTGCTCTTTCAACTTTTTCTTCAACTTCTCTCTTTTCCTGTAGAGCATTTGTATACTTTTGTTGCATTTGAGCCTTCTCATATGTCACCTTGATCAATTCTTTGCATGCTACTTCTGTGTGAATCCTTATCTCCTGCATAATACCGATCTGCAAGATTTGTAGTATTTTTGTAGGCATACTTGAAACAAGTACGTCCAGGTGACCTATTACTTTCATCTGCTCTTGCAGTTCTGGCGTTAGGAATTTGACTACATCTGTCTCAACCTCTAACACTCTCTGCCCGACTGCTAACTTGGACAAGAATGGATTGGCAGTCTCTGCTTCCTCAACTTGACTCGTGGATGGTCCTTCACCCAAGCCTTTCTCTGGTGCTATCTTCATGGTATCCAATAGTTGTTGTATTGTTATCAACTAGTCCTGCACCTTTTGTTGTTGTTCTACTTTTTTCCTTGTTGCTTCTTCAATGGCCTCCTTTATGACACCTCGGACTTGGTAGCCGATTATTTCCATGTAATCGTCTATCATATTATAGACAGGCAATGCTTTGTGTGATTTCATATTTTTGCATGCAACTACGACTGAACCCTTTCCCTTATCTTTCTGTTTGACCCTTGTTCTTGGGACTTTTTGCTATGCTTCTTTTGTTGATGGTCATGTCTTCTGCGTAGTCCCTATGCCATCGTGTTTCCCATTTCCATGTCCCTCGTCTAGTGCTTCCTCATAATTGTCTTGTTCTTCTCCTTTGTCCAGGTGATATGTTTGTTCCCTTAGAATTTTCCACTCATCTTCCCAATCATTGGAAATCATGCATACATCATCCACTGTCAATTTGTAGCTGGTTGTCAGCCACTGGCACGCAGGGTCTCTTTTGGCTTGAGTGGACATGTGGTTCATCTTTGTTTTAAATTGTGCAATATCTTAGTAAGTCTCTATAGTCTAGGCGGTGATGCACGATGTGTGCTCTATTATGTGCATGATTGTGTCAAAGTAGACATAGAAAGTGATGTTGTTATCTATTTGTCTCATTTTGTTTTCTGTATGCCATAGGTTTGCATACCACGCAACTGCATTACCTTTGTTGGATTTTCTTAAACATTGGTAATCCCCATGCTCCTCGCATCCAACTAGTGCGATCAGGATAAGAAGCCAGGCATAATGAAACTTCGTGCCTTTCTCATAGGATTCTATGTTGTCTATCAAAAACATATTTACTAAAAATGTGGCCCAATTCATTTGGACCCCCTCTGTGCACTTTTCCGCAACTATGATTACTGCAGTCAGCACTTCGTCCTTGCGACATTTCCTAAACAATTTGCAGGCCAACACCTGTGTCGCAAATCACACAACGTCGTCACTTATGTTTGCAAAATCCAACCCCCTCTTTCCTATGAAGGCGTGGAACTTATCCTTCATGGTTTCTAACAGTTCTTTCTCATCGACCTTATTTGTGAATAGTGTTGTTAGGTCCTCTCCTGCTTTTGGAAAGCTTGTGATCCACACAATTAGTTGGGTATCAATCAATATCTGTGGATCTAGCCACAAAGTTCCTCCGTGGACACAACTTAGTAACAATTTGACACAGGTGTTTATTTCGAGGCTTCGACCAAAATGTGGGATCTCTAGTAGACTCAATGTGTGTCTTGATCCTCGACGACACCTTCTATTTATATATGACTACGCGTCTTCAAGACGTTTCGTCATTAACTGATTTTTAACTAGAATTTATGTGCTTTAATGCCTTTTAACGATCATGTCCCATGCTTGAATTTTGTGCAAACTTAATTGCCTTTGCATTGTTTCTATTATCTATACGACACTCCCTTTTTCTGCACGATACTTCTTCCTATCTACCTTTGTATTTCTTCTTGTTTTCCAACTTTTTATTTGTTTTTCTTCATTTTTCTACTTTTTGTTGATTTTTTTGTATTTTACCTCCCTACTATAGTACAACTACTAGGATACATGTGTTTTTGCACAGTTCATAATAATGCACAGACAGTCAACTGTCTCTATAGAGTTTGATCCAACTTCCATATTTCACCATTCCTCCAAGGGATTCTCCATTCAAGTTTTCCAACTACGCAACACCTGCCTCTGTCACATGTTGAATTAGATATGGTCCTAACCAATGCATTCGAAACTTTCCTAGATGTTGCATAAACTTACTGTCATAGATTAATACCAAGTCTCCCACTTGAAACGTTTTTTGTTTAATATGTCTATCATGCCATGCCTTTTCTCTTGCCTTATGAACCTGCTGATGGAATCCCGCGATAAAGAAATCTTCTTCAAGTTGTAGCAACTATGGCAATCTTTCCTCCACTGCGCTAGAATCTGAAAGATTAGTAATCACTACAACACGTAGGATAGGTACAGTAAAATCCATCGACATCACTACTTTTTTTCCATAGACCAACCTAAAAGGTGTTTGTCCTGTAAAATTTTTGTTTGTAGCCTTGTAGTCCCATAAAACTGCAGGAACCCTTAAGTCACAATCATCTCTTCGTACATTGCAGATCTTTGTCAAAGAATTTTCCATAACAATATTAAAATCTTCTATTGTTCTGTTGGCCTGATGGTGATACGACGTACTCTTCAGATGATGAATTTGAAATTCCTCAGTCATTGTTGCAATTGTCCTATTCATAAAATGTGTTCCTTGATCACTGAGTAGTATGCACGGGCATCCAAATCGTGTGACTACATTTTCAAATAGAAACTGTGCAGAAGTCTTTGCATTGTAGTCTATGATTGGTGTTTCTTCTTCTCATCTGGTCAAATACTTTGTCGTAGTGATTATGTACCTAGCTCCTTATCTTCTTGCTAATGGGTTGATTAGTCTAACAAAGTTTATTCCCCATTTATCAAATGCTTGCAATGTAACTTGTGGGTACAAAGTCATCTCGTCCATCTTGGATGACTTTCCCACCCTTTGACATACATTGCATGCCTGACAATATTATTTATCATCTTTATAAAGTGTGGGCCCCTAGATCCCTGCACATAAAATCTTCTATGTAGTTGCTTTACCTATGTAGTGTCCTCCTGCAATCCCTTTGTGCACCTCTGTGAGTAATATAGGTCTTTCATACACTAGCACACATCAATGAGTTGATAGTCTGTTTATTTAACTACTAATTGTTTCTTCTGTACAATTGTCATGTCTGATGGGGCCATTCATATACTTAGAAACTGCACAATGTCTCTGAAGTAGTCATCCACCATTTTAACTGCGAATAGTTGTGCGTCTAGAAAGATGTCATCTAGATTCCCTTCATTTTCTCTTGATAGTATGCATGATAGATGATCTGGTTCTACATTCAACTTCCTTGGTTTCACAACAACCTCAAAATTGTGTTCCTAAAACATCAATAAACACCTGCATATTCTCCCCCCCCAACACTGGCTTGTTCACTAAGTATTTTAGTGCAGAATGGTATGTATAAATCTTAAAGTGAGAAACCCATAAATAATGTCTAAACTTCTGCAACACATATACCATTTCCAATCCTTCCCATTTTGTGGAAATATAATTATTTTATGTGATTGACAGTTTCCTGTTTGCAAAAGAAATTGGGTGATTTATGTCTCCTTCCCCTAGTTGAGATAGTATTGCACCCAAAGCTATGGAAGAGACATCTACATGAACATGGAACACCTTGTTCCAATCTGGAAAGATCAACATCGGCGTGGTCGCCAGTTTCTGCTTCAAGGTGTCTAAACCCTTCTGAAAATCCTCATTCCACTAGAACTTAGCTTCCTTCTTCAAAAAATTCTCCATAGGTGGTGTAATCTATGCATACCCTTTAATGAACTTCATGTAATATCCTGTATGAACCAAAGTGGCCCTCAAATGTCTTACTAATATAGGTGGTGGTAATTCTAGAATCACTACAATCTTGGCAGGATCCACTAATAAGCCCTGCTTAGATACCACATGGCCCAACAAAATTCCAAAAGGCACGTAGAAAATACATTTCTTTAAATTCAACGAAATCTAACATTGTCTGTACACCTATCCAACATCAAATTGAGTACTTCTATGTGATATTTCAATAGACTAAATACAATCCAATCATCTAAATACACTTCAAGGAACTTATGAATAAATTCTTTAAAGTCTTCAACAACAACCCTTGAAAAAAATGCAGGGGAATTCTTTATTCAAAAGGGCTTCATTGTGTACTGACAAATTCCCCACTCTTTCACAAAAGTAGTCTTATACCTATCTTCCTGTGCAATCTTTATATGATGGTACCTTGAGAAGTCATCTTTGCAAAAATAGGCCTCTTTCCTTCCTACATTTTCTAGTACCTCATATGTGAATGTTGTTGGAAATAGATCATGTAGACATGCATCATTCAGCTTCCTAGGATATATGTAAATCTTGATTCCTCATGTTTTCTTATCTTTCACTACCATTGGACTTATCCATTCTGATTCCACCATTGGTTCAATCACCCCTGCTGCTAACATCTTGTCTATTTCTTCCTTCACTTTCTCTTTATATTTTGGATTTAACCTATAGAGTTTCTTTCACACTGGATTAACATCAGGTTTCAAAGGGATCTTCATCTCGCCTAATTCCCCAGCTACCCCCTTCATTTCTGAGAATTTCGTTGGGAATATATCTTGATATTCGTGCAGTAAATTCACAATCTTCTCCACAGTTTCATCATTCCAATAATCACTTATCTGCGCAAACTTTGGGTTCTATGTCATCCCAATGTTTACTTTTCGTGTCTTTAGTGGATGTGTGTATGCAACGAATTCAATTTCTGGCCCTTCTAATGCATGTTCTCCCTCAGTTTCAGGTATTTTCACATTCCTTGGATCTTCCTCATCATGCTCTTCTTTAAAAACATTGTAGCACTCCAGTAATTCATGGATAATCATAGAATATCTGTGTGAATTGCACATTAGTACCACCTCCATCGACCCTTCTTATGAGAATATCTTGGTTATAACGGCCTACAATGTTGCATCTAGTAATGGAGATTGGTGTTCAAAATTAAATGTTACCTTAAATCTTTGAACCAGCTCGTCCTAATTTGTTGTTTCTTTGCGCATTTCCAGTTCCAAGTACATGTTCTTCAAAATTGTATCCAGTGCATATATAAAAATGTGTGTCCAATCCTTCTTCGGTATTGAACTCCATATGGTCCTGCATTGCTCAATATGACATGTTGGATCACTTTCCCCTATATACTTCTATGCAGTATACTTCAACTTGGTACCAAATATCACTTGCATTAGTCTTCTACACTGTGACTAGTATTACATTCCCTCTTTGTGTGCATCCCACCACCTGACTCGAGTACCCTTCAGGACCACCTCTAGTGCCAACAACCTTTGTTGTGGGATTCACATAGTCATCCATCCGCGTAGTCATATTATATAGGTTTCCAATTTTGTTCCCTCTTGTTGTCTCTATATACCTCTTCCCTTCTATTGGATCCAATGATGCAATAACTTTTAAGTCCCCTACCTCAAATGTCATTTCCATCCTTTTAAATTAATGATCGCTTGATTATCAAAGGCCCATTCAAGTCCCATTAGTGTTGGATATGGTTGACTATCATCCATGATCTCAATGAATTCAAATTCTGCTACACTGTGCACCCCATCTATATTCACAGGTACTCTCGTCAATCAGGACTATCTTCTGTTGGTTTGTGAAACTTAACGGAACAAGAGATCAAATCAACTTGGGTTTCCTCATCAATTCTAATCTATGATTTGGTAACACATTTACATCGGACCCAAAGTCTAAAATAACATTATCCACATCATATTCCCCAACCCGCACACTTAATATGAACTCTCCGTTGGTCCTCTTTTTACACAGTACCTGATTCACTACCCTCTGTGCGATAGGAAATTCCCTTTCTTGCGCACAATGATCACTCAATTCACATAATGAAAACAATGCAGTTTCATCTTTCATCAAATCCATGCAACTTCTTAGAAATTCTCTTAGAGTACTTACTTTCCCAAGAGGCTTCTCTGGCATAGTACGATTACATACAAGGGGTGCAAATGATGTTGATGATACCCAATATGGTCCTATTATCTCTTTTATTTCCCTATGATATGTATCATTTTCTTGGTGAGGTTCAAATGTTGGCATACGTCCTGCTAATTTCCTTACCCATTGCTCAACCTGCTTCCCCCCATCGGTCGCATCAACTCTTGTTCTAGCTCCTCTAGGTGTAACAATTGTTATTCTAGGTCCCTCATTGCGTTTTTCCATTGATATCTTATGTACATTTTGATTTAGATTATGGTTTTGATTCCCTCTTGCCTGCCATTTCGTAAGTAGTTGAGGACAATCATTTGTCGCATGGTTTAATGCTCTATAGTATGTGAAAGTTGCACATAGATTCACGCAGTGACAAGCTAAGTGTCCCGTTTGATTACAATTGTAACATATTATTAGTCCTCTACCTCCTCTGAAAAAATTTTCTCTTCCTCGACCTCTACCAAAATTTCCTCTGTTTCCTGGATTAAATCCTCTCTGACTATTATACTGTGGACCACCTCCTTCTATCACAACATTGTCCTCCCGAATATTATACATATACAAAGTGTGCTCTCTCATTAACTCGAAATTATGTGCGTAAATCCTTCTCTTCGTGCCCGAATGACTTGCAAAAGTTACAAAATAAGGCGCACTTTGGTATTTCTGTAGTAATGGACACTCAGTCGGATGATGTCCCCATTTCTTGCATATCTCATAGTATAC